>JAMKCH010055711.1:0-24653 GCA_023653785.1 Ophioderma brevispina | reverse complement strand
TAGGAACTATTTGAGTCTGACCAAGAAACTCCTACTCTTGCGGGGCTCGAACCAGGGCCGCTCGCTCGATCTTATACTCTGCGGACGGTTCAGCGCCTTAGACCGCTCGGGCCACCGCGCCCTCTTATGCTAATTAGTGTAATCAATCATTTTGGTGGCACTATTCAAAATTTGTTTTGCCCTCTTTGTAAATTGTACATTGAGTGACTTTTTAAAATTTTTATTTCAGCCATGTAAAGTATTGATATTTTCTATATAGCCAAATTTATGGGAAAAAATCCTTCAGGAAAGTGCCGTTTCATTTTTTTTGGGTGGGGAGAATTGGGTGCGGTTGGCTTTTTGGACGCGCCATTTTGATTCCGTATAACGGGAATTTTGATTTATTTTTCCTGTTTTATGTTATGTTTGATGTACTCATCCGCAGTTAAAAGAGTTTTGTTTAAAGAAAAAAAAATACCACTGCCAAAGTGGTTTTCGGGGGAGGGTGATGAGTGCACCGGAGTGCACAAGACCTTATACCTGTACACACTTAATTTCATTCAAGGGCCTTCTAATCAAAATTATGAACTTTGTTTTTCTGTCAATAAATATGCTATAATCACCAATCTTGGTCGGAAGAATCAATGACCCAAAACCCCATATCAGGTTTTAAAGGCACTATCAGTGATTTTGGAAATCTGAAAATCATCAAAAACCAGATTTTTGCATGTTTGCAACAAGGATAGGTGTCCTAACATACCCTACAAGTGGCAGACTAAATGCTCCTAATAAGGTACAAAATCGGACAATTTAGATATTACTGTCCGTACGGACACATTCCACAACATAATTTAAATGTGAAGAGTCTGAATATCGTTGAACACTGCTCTTTTCTTCCTTTTCTGTCAATTCTTCAGTTGGAAAAAATACTAATAGATTCTACAGAGCTAATCCTTGACTTTTAAGCTATTTCTGCAAATTCACTTATTTTGCTATTTTTGGAAGATCACTGTGTCCTTTAATAGACATTTTGTCAAAGTCCACATGCATTGAAACAAATTCAACTGGAAGAATCACTCAACTGTTGACTTGTGACCACTTTTTTGCCTTCTACACATGGATGCGGGCTTTCGCACATTGAAAAGTCAGCGATTGAAACCACAGGAAGTTGCATTTGCCCTGCACAATGTGGCTGCACTTTATTGTCAAAGTTTAGAGAAATTTGTATAACAATAGAAGATCTTTGGTGGGTAATATGTGCACCAGCAGGTGTATGCATTGTTTCCCGGCCATATTGTTAAGGAGAAAAAAACAAAAAAAGTAATGGGAGGGCATTAAAGGGGTACAAAAATGGGTGTGCCCCAGAGAGTGAGGATGGGGGGGATGCCGGGAAAGGAGACAAATGAGTTAAGTCGGAATACAGCCTCCACTCTTCAAACTATTTTTTTCCCTCTTGCTTCCTCCGACCCGCTATCCATGTGTAGAGGTCAGTGCTTGTGACCCTTCTATGGGTCCGAGTCATCGGTTTGCACCCCATATATGAGTGGTTAAAGATTGGGGTCAACGCGCATGTGTGCCAATTCAAGGGGCATGTTGTCAGTTGGGTAAAGTTCATAATTTGTTTCTCTTCTGCCTAAACAATTGAGTCGATTGAAGCCTAGCTTGATCAGAAAAGCCATGACCTCCATGGGGTGGTGTTCAGAGAATGACACCCATTAACCCCTATATGACCTTTTAACCCCATCCACAAATGTTACCATTTTGTGATCACCAAGAGGGGCAAGACTTGTGGAATTGAGAACCACCTTGTTCTTTAATTACCAAACATTTTGTACCAATGTTACTAGTATTGTTCCATTGTATAAAGTAATGGGTCCAAAACAATCATCTGATGCTTCTGCATAATTGATGCTTAGTTTCTTCGAGTGCTGTTTGAAAATGACATATCAGTTTAAGCTCTTGATGAGAGGAAGCGTGGTACTAAGTTCATCTCCATACCATTGATAAGCCATACGGTTTTGGGGTATGGGTGTTTGTTTCAATTGTACATTTTGGTGATTTTTGCATGCCATTTCAAGTTACAAAGAACATTCTTAAGCTTTGATGTTTTCAATCTTCAAAAAAAAAAAGTTGTGAAATATCTATTCATTTTAAAAGCTTTTTGATGAGAGAAAACAAAGAGTACGTACGAATTTCATTGCCACTACTATACCCTTTGTGTTGCTTGCCCTAAGGCAGGAAGACAACATAGGGATCACTTTGCCACTGTAGTCGTGTGTCGCATGCCCTAAGGAAGGAGAGGAGACCACATAGGGATCACTTTGTCCACTGGTGTTGTTGTTGTCTGTTGTTGATGTTGGTTGATTGTCTGTGTGAAAAAGGGTAAAATTTGCATGTAATATCCACATACTGTGCGGGATTTTTTGTAAACAAAACTTGGCGTCACAGTTGCAACATGGCATCCCCCCCTTGTTGATGAGGTCAAAGGTCACATGCCAAGGTCAAAGGTCATGTGAGGTCAAGTTGTTTAAAATAGGCTGAAAATGAAAATTGACCTCATATGAAAAGTTGAAGTCCAATTGGAACAAACTTGAATCTAGTGCAACCCGGGATCCCTCATTTTGATTGAGGTAAAGGGTCACATGCCAAGGTCAAAGGTCATGTGAGGGCAAGTTGTAAAATAGGCTCGAAAATGTAAATTGACCTCATATGAAAAGTTGAAGTTGTCAATGGAAACCAAACTTGAATCATAGGGTGCAACATGGGATCCCGCATTGTTTGATGGGTCAAAGGTCACATGCCAAGGTCAAAGGTCATGTGGAGTCAAGGGTAAAATAGGCCTGATGGAAAAGGTTAAAATTGAACCTCATATGAAAAGTGAAGTTCAATTGGAACCAACTTGAATCATAGGTGCAACATGGGATCCCTCATTTCTGTTGATGAGGTCAAAGGTCAAATACAACGGTCAATTTCAATTTCCGACCTTATAGAACTATTTGAGTATAACCCAAGACACCCTACTCTTGCGGGCTCCGCACAAGGCCCCGCATCGATCGATCTTATGCTCTGCCGACTGTTCAAGCGCCTATAGACCGCTCGGCCCACCTCGCCTCTTTAATGCTAATTCGTGTATCCAATCATTTTGGTGGGCACTATTCAAAATTTTTTTGGCCCTTAAATTGTACTTGAGTGACTTTTTTAAATTTTAAAAAGTGTTTTTTGGTGTTTTTTACTTTTTTATTTGTTTTTTCCTATTATGAGCCAAATTTTAATGGAAAAAATCCTTCAGGAAAGGGGTTTCCTTTGTTGGGTGGGAGAAATTTTGGGGTGCGTGTTGCTTTTGGACCGCCATTTTTATGATTCCGTTATAACTGATTTTTTGATTATTTTCCTGTTATTTGTATTTTGATGTACTCCGTCATCAGTGACAGATTTTGTTAAAAAAAAATCCCCCCCACTGCAAAGTGGGTTTCGGGGAGGGGGAGGAGTGCACATGAGTGCACAAGACCTTAGACCTTTACACTTAAGTTGCAAGGGCCATTTATCACAATTTATGAATTTGTTTTCTGTCAATAAATAGCTATAATCCCCAATCTTGTCAGAAGATCCAATACGACCCAAAACCATATCAGGGTTTTAAGGCACATCAGTGAATTTGGGAAATCGGAAAATCAATCAAAAAACAGATTTTTTGCATGTTTGCAACAAGATAAGGTGTCCCTAACCTACCTACAAGTGGCAAGACTAAATGCACCTAATAGGACAAATCGACATTTAGATATTACTGTCCGTACGGACACATTACTACAACATCTTAAATGAGAGTCATGATATCTTGAACACTGCTCTTCTTCCTTTCTTTCTCACTGTCGAATTCTTACAGTTGAAAAAGTAACTTAAGAGAATTCTACAGACTAATCCTTCTCTTTACGCTATTATCTGCAAATTGTACTTATTTTGACAGTTTGGAAGAATTCACTGTGGTCTTACTAGTTTGATTTCAAAGGTCCAACATGCATTGAAACCAACTTCATCAACTGGAAGAATCACTCACCTGCTGACTTGGGGACCACTGACCTATATGTAATGGATAGCGGGCTGGCCACCATTGAAAGTCAGCGATTGAAAACCACAGGAAGTTGCATTTTGCCCTGCACAATGTGGCTTCATCCTTTATTGTCAAAGTTAAGAAATTTTTTGTATAACAATCTAAGATCTGTTTGTAATTGTGCCCACACAGGTTATGGCAAATTGTTTTCCACATCCTCCCCGTTCCTCCCGCCATAAATTGTTAAGGTCGAAAAGCAACTTCCTGTTTGTTTCAATCGGCGACTCACGCCCGCTATTCCATGTTGTAAGGTTCAGTGCGTGTTACCCTATCTTATGGGTCAACGATCAGCCGGTTGCACCCCATATATGGAATGTTAACAGATTGGGTCAGAGCGCATGTGTGCCAATTAAAGGGGGCATTTTGTATCAGTTTGGTAAATTTGATAATTTTTTTCTCGTCTGCTGCCAAAAAACTAACCAATTGGAGTCGATTGAAGCCCTATCGTGATCAGAAAAGCCCACTGAACTCATGGGTTGTGTTTCATAGATGACCCCCATTTCCCCCATATACTTTTAACAACCCCCACTCCACACACATGTTACACATTTTGGTGATCCACAAAGAGGGGCAATACTTGTGGGAATTGAGAACCACCTTGTTCTTAATTACCAACATTTTTGTACCAAGTTAATAGTAAATTTTTTTTTCCATTGTAGTAACAGTTAAGGGTTTCACAAAACCATCACTTGATAGGCTTTCTGCCATCATGAAAGCTCCTGGTTTCCGTTCTTCTTCCTTTCGAGTGATGTTGAAATCCAATATCCATTTTAAAGCCTCCTTTGAATGAAAAGGAAGCTATTGGATAATTTCATCTCATAACCATTGATACGCCCATCACGTTTTTTGGAGGTATGGGTGTTTCATTGTCACATTTTGGTGATTTTTTGCATGCCCATTTTTTTTCACTTTCCCAAACGAACATTCTTAAGCTTGAATGTTTTCAATCATTCAAAAAAGTTTGTAAAATATACTATCATTTGAAAAGCCTTTTGAGGAGAGAAAACAAAGAGTACGGTAACAATATTTCATTGCCATACTCATCCCCCCTTTTGTTGTGTCACCTGCCTAAGGCAGAAAGACACTAGGGATCACTTTTGGTCCACTGTTTGTTGTGTTGTGTCGGCCTTCCCTAATGCCAGGAAGAACACATAGGTGATCACTTTTGTCCACTGTTTGTTTGTTTTGTTTGTCCCTGTTGTTGCTGTCTGTTTTGATGTCTGTGTGGAAAAAGGGTTTAACTTGTGCATGTAAATATCCACATACTGGGATGGATTAAACCAACTTGGGTCACAGGTTGGCCACATGGTCATCCCCCACTTGTGATATGAGGTCCCAGGTTCACATCCAAGGTCAAGGTCATGTGAGGTCAGTTGTTAAAAATAGGCTGAAAATGTTTAAATTGACCCTCATATGAAAAAGTTGAGTTCATTGAACAAACTTGAATCATAGGTGCAACCGGGATCCCGTCATTGGTTTAATGAGGGTCAAAGGTCACATGCCAAGGTCAAAGGTCATTGAGGTCAAGTTGTAAAATAGGCTGAAAATTTAAAATTGCCTCATATGAAAAGTTGAAGTTCAATTTGAACCAAACTTGAATCATTAGGTGCAACAATGGGATCCCTCATTTGTGTGAGGTCAAAGGTCACATTCCCCGGTCAAAGGTTCATGTGAGGTCACGTTGTAAAAATAGGCCCCCCGGCAACATGTAAAATTGCCTCATATGAAATTTGAAGTTTCCATTGGAACCAAACTTGAATCAATATGTTGCAAACACCTGGGGGGGAAATCCTCATTTGTTTGATGAGGTGTCCACAGTCACTACCAAGGTCAAAGTTCCACATGAACCAATCAAAGGCCCAATGTTGAGGGGTCAGTTGTTAAAATGGGCTGAAAAATGTAAAAAGTGACCTCATTTGGAAAAGTGACGTTCATTGGAACCAACTTGAATCATAGGTGCCCCATGGGATTCCTCATATTTGTTGATGATGTCAATGGTCACATATCAAAGGTCACATTCATTTAGCCTAATATTCACACAACCGCGACGGCAGGCGACACAAGCGGGTCGTCGAGACCGATGTCTTTTTTTAGAATTTATGGGGGTATTGAATTTTTATGATTTCTTATGTTTGCATTCATTTCTATTTATTTCAATGATTTATATGCGTGACCCTTTCCTGACTCTTGAATTGGAAAAAAAAAAAGAATAAAGCAAAAGAAACATACAAAAGAGTTTTAAAGGAATAGCTTTTTATAAACCACTGGCACTGCCCCCAAGTGCGAACATCTCAATCACCATGGATATTAAAAAAATGATAATGTGAAATTTCATAATTAACTTTTGGTATTTTTTTTATTTTCCCCTTCCCCATTACATTCCAACCCCTCCAACCCCCCTCCCTAGTATCCCCCCCTCCTCCATCACTGGTACCCTCCATCAGATCCCCCTCTGTGGCATCTCTCAACTTTTACCCCTTTTTGACCATTCCCGTTCAATCTTCTTGGTTCATACAGGCCCATCTTGAAGGAAACAAAATTAACTTATAATCATTTTTTGTTTGGCATTTTGGTATACATGAAAATGCAACACTGGCGTACTCCCTTTCCTCTTTTTTCGCAAGAAAAAAGAGTGAAGGGAAAAAAAAAACAGGAAACGAGCCGGATACAAGAAGACAACTAAGAGGCACAATGGTAACATTTATTATTGCCATTTTTTGTCATGCAAATGCGGATCCAAAGTGTCCGGAAGAAATCTCTTTAATTATATCCATCTATATATATATATCATCTCCTATATTATCTATAATATTATATTAATATATCTCTAATATATATATCTACTATAACTCTCTATATCTCTATCTATAATCTACAATGGGTCATTAGGGAGAACAGTATGACTCTTCTTAGCTTTCTAATGAGCGTCTTATGTTATTTAAAATTAATAATCTTCTAATCCTTTGTTCTTCTAGTGGAATTACCCTTCAATTTGCCATAAATTTAATATTCATATCCTGTGACGGAATAAACCAGCACTTCTTAAAGACCTTAGGGTGACATTAAATGTCTCCCTAACGTATTCATTAGTACATAACACAGATCAGTGTCTCCAAAGGTGCGATACATAGGGTTTATCTATCATATATATAATATCTATATATATATTATATATATATTTAGTTATCAGCCCTAAATATCGCACCTTTTGGGAGAACACTTTTTTTTTTTTGTTGATGTACGAAAGGAATACCCCCGGTTTTAGGGAGACATTACCTTCTCCTAACGTTTTCTTTAGAATTGAGGTGTTATTCCGTCAAAGGATATGAATAATTAATTTATGCAATGAAGGGTAAATCCCTAGATACAAAGATATGAATATTATAATAAATCACTATAACATCATTAATGTTACAGGGAAACCACGAGACAACGGAAAGATTCGTAGTTTACTATTCACGAGGGCGAAGCCCGAGGTTGGATTCCGTAACTACGAATCTTCTGTGCGAGTGGTTTCCCTGAACGTAAACCTTTGCTCACAATGTAAATCAATGTCCCTTTTACAACCTCAATCAATCGGTTTTTTTGGAAACCAAACCGTGTGGGATTCGTAACTTATTCATATCAGCTTTACATAGGCCCTAACTTTGATATTTACTATCCATTTGAAAGTATGAACTTGAGCTGTCCCATTGGGGCATATAACTAGAATTATCGATCAAGCTTTTTTTGGTGGTCACACATCTGTTCACGAATGGTGGTAGTCTTTTGCTGTGTGTACATGTTGCGTGTCTTGATGTCTCATACTCATTCATTGACATAATGGATACAAAGAAAAACCGTAGTTTCCGAATCTCTTGCGAGAGGAATGGGAATTTTTGAAATTAATCAACCCGGGATTAATGTATCCTACACCACCCAGATCTCCGTCCAAATGCAGAATCACAGACTAGTGGATGATATCACTGGGATTATATTGAAACCGACAAAGACGCCTAGATTTAAATTTATTGTTCAATGCCGACTGGGATCTGCAAAGGATTACAAACCAAGTTTTTTTAGTGTTTCGGATTGCCGCACTTGTTTTAAGGATTACAGTAACTTGGGAAAAGGCACCATATTTATTACATGGTTGCCGCCCTCAAATTAAAACCGCAATGGAATCAAGGACGCAATGGAATTAAGATGGCGCGTTTTGGATTTGTAACTTTTTGTGTATTTTTTTATCCTTAAGTTGAATTAAATGAAGACATAACCCCGATATCAAGTTAACTGCAAGAATCAACCACTTGGAAAATAAATCCATAGAGAGTTTTTTTTATAATAATATAAAACTGATTTGACTTTGAAATTGTACTGTTTCCCACATAATTAGGCTAGGGATTAATGTCATTGGTACAAAGGTTCCAAGACATTTTTGCCGTCTAGAATTGTGGCGTGATCTTTTAAAATTGTCTCAATTTTAATGCCAACATTGTACCGGGGAGGTTTACTCAACATATGACGCTACGGTGACTGCCGCCATCTAATAGGTCCTATTTGTTTAATCTTCTTTCTGGTATTGAAATTACCCTTTTTTTTTTCAATGCCAATTTTGGTTAATAGTAATAGAACTCCGTTTTTCAAATTTTCTAAAGTTTGTTTTGGAAAAATTAGTAAATTTCCTTAATCTGAAGGAGCCAATTTTTGTTTTTTTAAAAAATTCAAAAATCGAAATACAAATTTTAAAAATTTTCCTCAATCTGAATCCAACATTTTTGCTACGGTCTAAATTTTGAGGTAACATATGACAATTTGTGTTCAATTTTTTTTTGCTCACGTTGCTAACACATTAAGCTAAAAGCTTTTTTTTTCGGCAACAATATAGATATGGGTTCTTTTGGGGTTTTTTAAAAGGTCCTATCGTGATTATCGGTCCTATAAGGCATAACGAGAACAAATCCAGGTCATTACACCATGGCTTTTTGACTAAAAATAAAATGACGCTTAGTTTCGGGCAGAGAAGAATGGAGATAAAACCGTTTTTCTTTTCTTGCAACCTATCTAGTACAAAGAAATGAAATGTTCAACATGGGCTTTGTAATTTACCTCAACCAACTCTACTACATTTTGTTTTCCACCATCTGCGCTCATCACCCTAAAACTATTTGTGAAGACCCATATAGGACACGTGTCAAAATATAGATGGCCCCTGATCTATACCCACAAACCTGGAGAAGTCTCCTTCCAATTTTTGTTTTTCGTGTGACTATCACCTTGCCCTGAAATAGGCCGAATAATAATTGTTGTAATGGATAATTTGAAATGGATTGAAAAATTGAAACAATCATTCGATTGCAACAATCAAGGCAAGGTTAAACGCATTGAAACTCTAAAGTCTTAAACTTACGTTTACACGAGGCTAAACTATAAAACCAAACTCCATAATTACCTTTAAAGTGAATTTTTAAAAATTTATGGCCACATTTAAGAATTATAAGCCGCTAACTTTCATTTTTCATTCATCTCAGAAGTAAATGAAAATGCAAACAATAGTCCTTAACAAATTTTAAATCATGATACAGTAAAAAAATTCCCAACGATGAATAAGATATACAATTAAAACAATTACAAAAAAATAAAATACCATTTAAGGCCGAAAACACAAATACCAAAAGGGTTTTTATTTTTAAAAATACCTAATAAAAGATGCCAGCCTGAATAGTTTTGAAGGCATTTTTGAATCACACGATCAAACCAATTGAAGAAATACAATAGGTGAAATTTAAAATCAAACATGTTTAACACTGGATACTAATATTTAAAAAAACTGTGTAACAAAAAATAATAAAAAGGTACATTATTATTTTGGTAAAGAAACTACACCTTTGAATAAAGATAACACAACTAACACTTCAGAACAACAAAAATAACTCCCTTGTAATCCCATGTCGTATTTTTCAAACTGATTTCGTTTTATTAATTTTTGTAGTCTATTTTTCATTTGTTCACCCGTTATACCGACCGAGGTCAATCTCTTTACTAAATCGTGAGAATAATTTTCCTCTCATCTGTACTGTTTTTAAACATGTTTGTGTGGGATTAAATCCCTCCGTAGTTTCGCTATATACGAATCCACAACTTTTTTCCTGTAGATGCGTAGGATGACGAATCCACACACTTAGACATTGTAAACAGAACGATTCGTAGAAAATTGAGCCTCGGTTTAGTAAATAGAGTGACGTGCACTGCCCATTGTTTAAAAGCTAATGAAGTTTTTAACTGTCTCCCCATATCCCATTTGTACAATATATATATATAATATTATATATATATATACTCTTATCTAGATATCTCTACTATAATAAATTATATCATTCTATCATTATAATATGTATATATATATATATCATGATATATATATATATCATTATATATATATATATATCATTAGATATATATCATTATATAATGTTACCTAACTACTAGATGTGGTGTGGATCAGCTCCACATCAGCTCTCAGAAAACTCACTTAATATGCTCGTTACCAGCTTCACTTATCCCAACCATGCCTATAATTATCATCATTTGGTCCACACTTAATGTGCTGACCTCCGCTATTTTTGGTTTGTGCTTTGCTGAAAATGTGGATAAGTTTTTTTGGCATATTTCTCTAACTCCCTGTTAAACCTTCCATAAATTGCTTGGTAGCACTCTGCAGATTCTCCACTCCACCCTGATCATTGAACACTTACTGTCTATACCCCTCCATTATTGTGTAGTTTCCTCATTGGACTGGTCGTGATGTGAAATAATGAGCCATCACCATGATAAAGTAAGGGAACTGGGGATTTCCCTATTCCAGTTTTTGACGGGTTTACATCAACCTTGCCTTTTTGGTTTTTTGATTGTGTCTCCCACATCAGTACACACTCACATTGTTACTTTCAACTCCCCTCCAAGCTTGACAGCATCAGTAACTTAACTGTTCACAGCTCTTCCTGATTACATCTCAACTCTCAACTGATGAATAGCTGATTTATGTTTTTCAAATTTTTGCCTGTATCAACCTGTACCAATTTTATATAATATGCCTGTTCCCATGAAAGAACTCATATACTGTCCGAAATCTTCATCACTTTGGCAAAACTGTTCCGGTATTTATATGGAACTGCTCCATCAACTTTCCCCCAGCTTTATATTCTCATGGGGACATTGAGTTTAAACATCCTGGACCTTCATCTAAAGATGCCCCCCTGCGGGTTTCGGGGTTTTAGATTGGCCGATGTGTTTTTCCCCTGCATGTCCCGTAAAAAGGCGACTAATGGGGCCCCCTGCGGGATCGGGTAATAATTGGGCCCGAATGTGTTCCCCTGCATGTCGTAAAAGCGACTAAAAGGGGCCAACTCGTCTTTATTTGAACAGACGGGTTGTATTTAAATTAGGATTATATTAGAAATATGTATGGTTTCGCGACTGTTGTTAATGTATGATTAAGATGTTGCTGTTGTAGTCCTTTGTTTAATTACTGTACTTAAAATTCATTACAGAAAGACAAACAATTTATCAATTACATTTGTACATATGTAGACCCACCTATTTTTTGTAATAGTAAATTAGCATGTATAGGGTTTCTACTGTATATTTTGGATGTATTTAAAATCTATCAGTTTGGGCATCATGCCCAAGTGTATGGAGCCATTTAATAAAATGTCCTGTATGAGACATCTATTTGGTCCTGTAGGGATCTCATGTTTGCATTTCTGGGATGTGATTGTCGATTATCTGTATTTGAAGTTGAAGTTTTTTGGCTGGTACATGGATGAATGATGACCTTTGTCCATCGTCTATGATGTGTATAGTTATAAATTTATCAGTATATTTATCTTTGAACTTTTTTATGATTGCAAGTTTTCTAAGTGTATCTTTGCAATTATGTTGGTTTATCTTGTTTTATACTTGGATGAAAAAGGGTGATGCTCTGGTTCATCACGGTATGATGTGTATCCTTTTTTTTTGTACTTTTTATTGTCACTTTGAAAATTGAAATGAAGTTTAATTATCTGCATTGGTGTTTTTATTTTAATGTTAAAAATGACAACTGTAATGACACCGATATGACACTATTGTTTGTTGATTTGTCGTTAAATTTTAATACTCACTCACTCATTCTCTAAAGATGCATGTTGGTAATGTGAACGTGCCATTCGACGACGTGACCATCGCAGAGCTTCCTCTCATCTTGTCTTGCCAGAACCCCTTCAGCTGAAGTGGCCACTATTCCACCAGATCTGCCGGGTCGTGACCTTACTACTGTTTCAGTGTCCTTGTGGTCCCAAGTTGTCCTGGCTCAGCAGGATTTACCCTTCGTATGATGCGTTCATGCTACATCATTTAATTCTGACTCTGACTGTAGTCATCTAATTAATGATGGTAAAAGTTCATTTCAGCATAATTCAGAGAGTGGAGCACTCTATCCCTTCTAAATGCAGGACGCATTTCTAACAAAATGAGAGCTTTTTTGTCTGATTAATTCTCTGGACATTAAAAACTGTAATAATTGCCATTACAGAGTCGTGGCTACACTCTAACAACAATCAGTGGTGAACTTTCCTTAAATAACGTTACCTGTGTTTAGAAAACATCGTTCCATCACGCGGCTGGTGGTGTATGTTTACTAAGTTCATCAACTCTTTGAAACCCCGTTTAATGTCCTAACATAAACAATGCAAACTGTGAAATATTATGGGTTGAATGCAAGTATGAAATGTGATCGTGAGATTATGCCTTTACTACCGCCCTCCTTCCGCTCCACTAAAAGTCTCCCTCATCTGAGTTCCAGTATTGCCCAAGTCCCCGCTGCAGTCCCCTCTATACCAAGATAATTGTCATGGGTGTATCAATGTCAAGTTGTTAGGACAATACCATTACCTGTTCAATGAATTACTGGATCTTAAATGGCGTCATGGGTTGTCTCAGCACTTTCTCACCACATTCTTGTACCTTACCGGTCACATGCTCTTATTTGATACATATATCAAATGATATTAATTTAATACGATGTGTCAACACACCTTTCCCCCCTTGGTGCCAGTCCCCATAGTGTCCCAGTAGTGTAATCTCAACCTCACCCTACCTGATCCTCAACCTGACATTGGCAGACCCATTTGGATAGTACAACAAAGCCTGACTGGATGCGGCCACAAATTTGTCTAGGTACAGTTTTGATGACAGTGTTAATGTCGACACTGCTTGGGATAACTTCGACATTCTTCAGTTTTTTCATGGAAACCATTCTGGAGTGTATTCCCCAAATCTTCCGTTGCAGACAAAAGACCCACCATTGCTCAACTCTGAGCTCAGGTCTAAAATTCAGAAAAACATGCACTGTTCAACAAATGGAAAAAAAACTCTGAAAATGGATCATTTAATCTCAATAAAAGCTGCCAGGAATGCCTCTCATCAACCCATTTGAAATTTGCCAAGCAAACCTTTGTTTGCCAGCCTCTTTGAATAAGATCATCTCTCCCACCAAATCCTTCTGGGGCTATGTCAAGTCGCAGTTCGGCCAATCCTCCATCCTGATATCCAATCATTACAAGGGAAAATGTGCCTCTCACCTCTTGAATATCGCCAATTCATTCATCAGTTCCTCTCTGGATGTTTCAAACACAACAACAACCGTGAGCTGGCCCCCACTTTTCTGCTCCACACTATTACATTACCGTCTCCTCTTTCTCATTTCAGATGTAGTGCCGAGAGATCGTGAAGCGTATTCGCAAGCTAAATAACAACTCGGCTGCAGGTGTGGATGGCATAACAGTTACGATGCTTAAGAATTGTGCTGTTACTGTTTCATTCCATTCTGTTTAGATCTTTTAATTCTTTCCATCTCCACGGTGTTACCCCCAGTGCATGGAAGCTTTCTCGGGTCATTCCGATCTTCAAGTCTGGTGATTGTCACTCACTTCTGTTTCCAACTACCCAGTCCATATTCATTATCAACCAATTGTCTGCAAATTTTGGAAAGGGTTACCACAGCACTCCTTTCCTCATCTTAATCGTCCAAAAGTTCTACCAAAATCAATTTGGCTTTCCTTTTCTTTTTCTTCTTCCGAAGTCGTCCACTGCCGACGCCCTCCTCACGGCCCTTAATGATTGGTATGAGCATCTGGAAAGTCGGAAGTGTTGGCTGTAGCCTTATTCGAACTAAGTAGGCCTTTACAAAGTCCCCTAAAGTCCGCCAATGGCCTCTTTTGCGTAACTCATTCTGCTGATCACGGGTCCCCTTCTTTGCTGGCTAAGGTCCTACCTTTCCGGCCGTACTCAGTCGTTTCTGTTTCATGGCAATTTCTTCTGATCCTGTCCCTGTTCTGTCTGGTTTTCCCCAGGGCTCTGTCTTGGGGGCACTAACTTCTTTCCTTCTTATCTATATAATGATCTTTCTAATTCTCATTTCTTCCTCACAGTTCGCTGGTTCTTTATGGCGGATGACACCATCCTATACAAACCCATCAGCCTTGACAGTGATATCACCAGCCTTTCAGGCAGACATTGATACTATTCATAACTGGTTTACAACACAATCTCACTGCCAATGCCAACAAGACTTAAACTCATGGTCATTTGAAAAAAAAAAAAAAATCCACCAAGAAAAACCCTTTTCCCACCGTCTTCTGCAGCATGAATAAACCAAGTCATTGAAATCGTTTCCTCTGTCAATTCCTTGGTATTCACATCTCTGCAAATTTATCCTGGAATGTGGCACGTGGACCTATATCTGCAAGAAAGCCCGAAAGAACAAAGCTATATCCATAGGGCTTTCAACAACGCCTCCCCTACCACACGCCGTTTCTTGTACCTTGCGTTGGTTCAACCCATCCTTGAGAACGGCCAGTATCACTTGGCATCCTTAAACATCACGCTAACCCACAGGTTGGATCTACTCAGCGATTTGCCTGCATAGTCATTCTCCAGTCTTGGAATCTCTCCCATGGAAGATCTCCTCCTTGCTTCCAATCTTCCCTCCTTATCTAAGTAGCGCCGTACGTTGCTTGTTCTGTGCCATCTCTTCAAGATTCTTACCCACCTTTGCTCTTCTCCTAATCCTTTCAATCGCACCCTAGACCTACCCTTCGCAATCTCAATAGCCTCTCTCTTGATCCTCCCTTCCGCAGGCTCTCGCTCTCCAAAAGGTCTTTTTATCCATTTGCTCCCACATTATGGAACTACCTGCCCGAGGATGTTGTAAAGCACCTCTCTTTCTAAGCCTTTTAAAATCCGCTGTTATGTTAGCCTCCACATCTTGTAGCTATAGGTCTTAGGTTTTTTTTTTATTTTTCATTCGTATGGGTCCATTTATTTATTGCTTTTCCATCCGCCATTCCTTTCACTTGTGGTTTTAGGGCTGCCTTCTTATTTTTGTGTGTTTTTGTTATGGGCATCCCTTTAATTTAGTGCTATGTCATTATTGGGCTTGTCGGCTATATAGCCAATTGTTATAAATATAAATACTGACTGAATGAACATGCTAATAAAACTTATCTAGAATCTGAATCTGAATTTCTTTATGAAAAACGAAGTGCACAAACTCAGATTTGGTTTAAATGAAAGAGTGGATATTCTCTACCAAATGTTTAAGCTTTTATATACTAAAGTACGGCGTTTGCAATCAAGCAGTGCTAAGGATTATGGTAATTACGTTGTGCCACAAGAGGAAAGTGTTAAGTGACGATGTCTTGTGAACACTCAATTGATTCTCGCAAACCAGTTTGCGAGAATCGATTCGCTGATTCTCGTCGAAATTCTGACCCCGGAAATATTGTCTTCATACTCTGGTACTGGAACAAGGAATCAAAATTACAATAGTAATCAAAAAGTAAGAAAAGTAGACTGTAGTTGAAATTTTTTTTTTTGAAGCGTTTCTACTTCGTCATTTTGACCCGGTTTAGTGTGTGCCTGTAGGTCCATTGCCATTGGGGAGAAGAAAAGAAACTATGACGAGGATGTCGCAATATGGCTTTTCGGGCGGGTCTAGTGGCAGAATACTAAGTTCATCCCCAGTATGATCACATAATACCGTACTGAATTAGTTACACATTCATAAAATCAAGTAAAAAGAGGATTTGGCATTGTTTAAAAAAAAAAAAAAATTTTTTTTAAAATCCATTAGGCCTTGAGAATGAAAGTTTTAGATTTGCATCCAGACATTTTCAAAAGTCATGAGGATTTAATACAATATTCATTATGTATTTTCATTGGTTGATTTGAGAGTTATGGTTTGCCAGAGCTGAAGGATCAATCGCATCAACAAGGCCAGGGACTAGCCAATATTTTCCAGGGAATTTCCAGGGATAGCTCGATGTCGTAGCCCGGGCTACAAATTGAGTAATGGAATCTCAGGAGTTTTCCCGACATAACAAAACCTGGCGTCGGGTGGCCGCTCATGCAGCTCAATTGCATTTGCTGGCTTTGGGCAAGCAGCAGCCCGAGCGGCAAGGAGATTGATTATTGGCTTTGATGCTCTGCCGCTCTCGATTCTGACATGATTGCAAAGTGACGTAAATTTCATCATCAGGCGGCAGCAAGCCAGCGGCATGACACTATGCAAATGACTTAAGTTGTAGGACTCTCCTAAGGGATTACTGTATTTTCCACGAAAAATTGTCAGATTTAAGGAAGAAAATGCCAGTGTCAAAGTACGAATCCCCCTGTAATTAAGGTTGTAGTAAGGGTCGTAAGGACAGTTAAGGACAAAATATACGATTGCCTTATTAGTTTGCATTTAGGACTTATGTACTTGCACTTGAGGATCGTTCGGATGACTATACTTGTTTGTTAAATACAGAAAATGCAAAAATCTGATTTTGATGATTTTTTTCAATTTTCTGACTAGCAAATCAATGATAGTACCTTTACGGAAATGTAGACATATAGCAATTTTAACTCAATATGTTAATTAATAATAGAGAACCCGTGCAGTTGTTGCAAAAAGTGGGCTATATGATTTTGTTTTCACAGAAGACAAATTTACTGTCCATTCCATATTTTTCTCATAATTACCCAGTGAAATGTAAGATATGACAAAAAGAGCGCCAAATGTGGTCAACCACATTTAAGTATTAACACAAGTATATGTAAGCTAATTCATGAATTGACATTTTCCGTGTCTATCAAACATAATGGCTGGGACCAATGTAAGGGGGAAAAATAATAATGCCAAACAAAACAAAACCCAGATAAAAATATCAAATGAAAAAAACTAAAGTCCACAACAAAATCAAAATAAAATACATTGTACAAATCCCCCTAAAAAAAAGGCACAATATAAAAAAAGAAAATGCAATTTTTTTCTCTATTTTACAATTCCAAAGAACAAATAAAACCAAAACAAACAAAAAATCATTGAAAACATCAAATTCAAATAATAAAAAGTTTACCAGAAAAAATTCCACATAGGAAAAAAATGAAAAAAACAGGATCATTGATTGCGCTTATGGGACTCTCTTGTCTGTAAAAGTACTATTTACAGCCATCGCCTCTATCTTCCTTAATTACACTACTCTGAAGCAAAAAATTCTTCTTTTGTAACAAGGATTCTTGAAAAAAAATAATAACCTGCTTCATGGATGGCATAAACGAGACCATGAAGCCCACTTTAAATTTGAATCCCTGAGATGAAAAAAAAAATTGTGCATCCTGTTGAATAAACTAAATCATTCAGCAATCCATAATTGCTAAGTTAAAAGAATTAAAACGGGTGTGATTCTTCAGGATTTTCCGATTTCAAGAAAAAGATTTTTTTTCCAAAATATCTTCACTTCAGCCCGATTTAGGCATTTTAGGTCAATTTTATGGTTTTTCAGGATTTTTTTCCAATTCAGGATTTTTGCACAAACCTATCATCACACCCCTGATAAAAGAATTACGAGTACCTTTGCTATTTACTGCACGCTGAGAAAGTTCCAGGTACATCCAGAGGTATGATCAGCTTTTAATGCACCATGTATGCTGGCTGTAGCGTAATTTTGACAATTATCCTGAGTGAAGTTATTCATTATTTTGAGTGCTGACACAGTAGCATTATGGATTTTATTCCTTAAACGATTACTAATCTATGTCCAGTGGTATGGGGTTCGATTCCCACCGTACTTCTTTTAAATTATATATTTTCATTACTTTCTTCAGTTATAAGGAAGGTCAGAGTCAGCAAGATAAAGATCATACTGCTCCTGGAGCATTGTGGTAAAGAAAATTGCAAGGTTCAGTTCGCGAGACTGCTCTCGGTAGATTCCATGCTCGTTGTTTGACCCATAAAACTTCCTGAATTTCGGAAATGATGAACTCAAAATTTCGGGTGTGGCCATTTTGTGACCCCTGAACACATGAACTTGATGAATTCTACGGAATAAAAGTGTCTTTATTGAGTAAGTCTGCTGAATTCATCCGGGTCATGTGTGTCAGTGGGTCCAAAATGGCCACACCCCAAAATGTCTGCCCATTTATTTATTTTCATGCCTATGTGGGCCCTTTCACAATACCGCTTGCTTTTTTCAGGATTTCATCACTACTTTCAGGATTGCACTCATTTACATCCAGGGCTGGGATATAGTGTGCTGCTACAGTGAAGACAACATAAAAATTCAATCTGTTGCACAAAAAGGGCAGGCTGACTGGTGCCCCAGGTGAATCAAAGAACATGCAGCATGCATCCAGGTTGTCTAGAAACTGACTCAATGTGAATTTACATTTGTTTCATAGTCCATGTCACATAAATTTTGTCAGTTGACATAATTATGGTAATTACCAATCTAGTTGAGTTTTATGTGTTGTGTTTTGAACTATTTCAGTGACATATCCACTAGACTTGACTAAAACACGACTCCAGATCCAGGGAGAAATAGCTGCTTTGAAGCATGATGGGGTAGCAGTGGCAGAATCCACTCCATACAGGGGGATGATCAGAACAGCTGTTGGAGTTGGTAAGCAGTATTTAATTTTTATTCCATTTTGCAAAATTACTATGTATGTTGCTTCTGTTGTAGATGTGTTGCTTGTGATGCCACTGCAGGGCAGGGAACAAGTTTTCCCAGCTGAGTATGACCTTGCTTTTAAAATTCAAGCTCACTTAGTAATGTATACCCTTAAAGGGCCATTCCATGATCCCAGCCTTGTCCCCCGAACTTACCTCAAAAAAGTTTGAGTTATTCATATCATCTGAACCGTTAAACCTTAGCATCCATGTGCAAATTTGGTCGTTGTCTGTAGAAAGAAATTTGCATTTTGTATTTTTCTGTAAAGACAGAAAATATAAGCACCAGTGGCCTATGGACCGGGGGAAACGACCCATTTGCTCATGAGAGCAACACTTGCAAGTCGGGGGATCAGCTAAAGAGTTGTGGTGAATAAGCTTTTCTCAGGATATCTAGTGCGCAATGAATAAAACAGAAGGGCTGAAATCACTAAATGCACCTTTAGAGGAATACATTTGTCTGCTCTGTTACCTCTTGCATTGCAGTTAGGGTTAAAGGTCAGGGCCAGAGCGCTAATAGCCTCGTCCCCAGAAGAAGCCCCAGATTTTAACGGAAAAGTGGTCCAAAACAT
This sequence comes from Ophioderma brevispina, assembly GCA_023653785.1. NCBI lineage: Eukaryota > Metazoa > Echinodermata > Ophiuroidea > Amphilepidida > Ophiodermatidae > Ophioderma > Ophioderma brevispina. The sequence continues at coordinate 4,984 of JAMKCH010055711.1, read as the reverse complement.
TTTGGTATCAGGAGGAAAGTACATTTTTCTCATTTCCCTTGTTGAAATTTTGAGCCAAAGGATGTTTGGTTTGGAAGTTAAGTTCTGAGCGAAAAGGTGCCCATTTTGGTCCTCGACCCATATTAATTTACACAGTTCTCTATGGGCACTGTCCAAAATCACATTTATAGCTCTCAACATCAAAACGGATTGAAATATTGCAGAAGGCACCATAAAGATTACTCTGGTCATGTGTGTATGTTGTTGTCAAATGTTACTCCTAATATTTTGCATACCGTTATGAGTTCTGTAAGGCTAGATGATGCAACTGGGGGAAAGGAGGGGGAAGGTGGAGTGACATGTTGGTGACCTGATTGTGACGGTGGCCAGTCAAAATGTGAACCCTAACCCTAACCCGGACGGGTCGTTTTTGACGGGCGACGGACCAAATGCAACGCAGGGGGCAAGTCTATTTTTATTTTAACGCCAGATGCAACGAGAGACAAAGTTTGCGTTTCATTGCAACTCGGCGTTTTTCTTGCACAGGAATAAGTAGCCTGTAAAGTCCATAGGCGCCCAGATGACGAAAAACATTGCGTCATTTTCCGAGAAGACGGCCAAATGCACTGAAACATCGCGTCATTTTCCGGAGCGGCCAAGATGCACGCGAAAAACAGCGTGCAATTTACCCGGAAACGACCGTCCCCAGATGCAACGGGAACATTCGCGTGCGAATGCAATAAAAAACAGGGAAATAAATAAAAAATAAATAAATACAATATGGATGGTATGCACAAGTGATCTGCATTTTATAATTGTAGCTTAAAGTTCGCCCAGTCTTGTGTGATGGCGCTATACGCTAAATTCATAGCGGAGTGGCCTATTCTGCTACAGTCATGTCTCCGGTTTACGTCATGAAACTTATGAGTAATTAAAAAAATCGCTTATCGAAAATGGTGGCGCTTATCACAGCGAAACGAAATGCTATGGGCATTGGTACACAGTTTCACCGCCTATTGATGAGAAGCATTGCGCCTTATGCGGGCAAACAGTCCGAAAAGGCAGTGAAAAGCATCGCATCATTTATCGGGACTGAACGGCCCAATGCAACGAGGAACATCGAGTCATTTACGTTAAAGACGGCCAATGCAACGAGGGGAACATCGCGTCATTTTCCGTCAAGACGGCCCAAATGCAACGAGGAACATCCGGTCAATTTACCGGTAAGACGGCCAGATGCAATGAGGGGCCAATGAGAGTCACAGTCATTTGCGCGACAAAAAAAGTTGTTGACGCCGAGTGCAACGAGAAACATTTCCGACCGGTACCACTTTTCGTTGGCTCTAATTGCTCCTCGGCCGTGTTAGGGTACTATATTGCGTGCTGTATTAAGTGTCGGTAAGGGCTACGATGTTGTAAATTGGTGGAAAGGAGGCGGGGTGGGGTGACATGTTGGTGACCTCAGGGGGAACTTTGGCGCTCATTCACAAACGCGGACGGCCGATGAATCGTGGTCTAGGACCGCCGATATATTTTGGTTTGGGTGTGTTTGTTTTTCCCGATTCAAGAATCTGTTTCTCGATTTTTGTCATCATATTTTGGGGCTCTGTTACCATAATATATTTTTAGAGTTAAGTGACTCCAGGAAAACCGGGTTTTTGCACTGCTGCTTACACTTCTGTGAAGCTGCCGTCTGAACTTGTATGTTTGAGGAATAAAAATCTCTGTTTTTTTTCGTTATATTTGAGGGGTGCATTTCAGATGTTAGCTTTCGGTGAACAATGCCTGCTAGCATATGTGAATTTGAAAAGTCTACGGTAAACATAATAATGGGATGACATGCCCTTATTTGCATTTGGAATAAAAGTACGGTAGGCTTTTTAAATCTTATGCAAAAATCACTAGTGTTCTAGATGTTTCTCCTTCATGCATTAAAATATTATGGGATGTCCTTACAATGGCAATGCCCAACCCGTGGACAAAATTAAATTTCCCCCATTTTTGTTAAAAAATAAGCTCAGGAGACTTATTCTTGCATTTTTTTTACTCGTACATAGAATACCTAAGTTTTCTGTAAAAATACCAGGAAACAAAAAATGACCTTCTGAAGTACATGTCAAACTAGGTTTACTTTATTGGGTTCACCTCCGCGAGAAAAAAGTAAGTTGCTATGAAAACAGTTTGCAGTTGTTATTGATCTGAAGCACAAAAGCCCACACACTTCCCATAGCTACTCTACACCTACCATGCTGCTATCTGGATAGACAAAAACTGAGAGTTATACCCGCTTGAAGTGTGTACATTTTTGGGGGGAAAAAATATTTCCAAATTGCATTGATCTTCATAGACCTCGTACACAAAATACACTGAAAATGAAAGTAATAGGAATTACTCATTTAAAAAAAAGTAGTCATGGGGTGATAGTAACTGTGCAGACAACTGCGGGGTATAATAATCCGTCTATGTGGCCATGATCACAGAGTACTGAAAAGCAATGGTGGCTCGTTCTTAAGGGGCAGTTGTCACCCTAGTGCTTGTGTTTTTACATAAATTTCTGAGATTGTTGCACCCCCATTTTAAAAATCAAACCTAGGTGTTCTATCGTTACCAACAAAGGTATTCACTGCATACAATCCTGATATGTATTTTTTTCCCGATTTTTAAAAGGGCTATTTGACCATTTTAAGCAGAGCCGAATACTTGGGGCACAAATGAGAAATGCATGTAACTTTTTCTGTGTGCATTGTTAAAGTTTCTGTACTACAGCACAGTGTGTGGCATGTAAATTTATTAAATAATCAATTTATTTTTATTACATCAGTAGCATTTTCACTACATGTAGTAAAAAAACTTTAAATATAAACTGAAAAAAAAGTTATAAAATCTGTCTTTTAGCTTCTGTATTCTTAGTTACCACAGGAATTCACAAGCTTTTCTTGAAGCATGCCTATGAACGTGTGACCCAATATGCCTTCAAAAACGTATAACAGTATCTATGGGGGAACCACTTTGTAAGAGCTTATAAAGGTTTCCATGGGCATGTGCTGAAAATATGATTGTGAAGTTGTGCCATTGATTGTGCATGTAAGTTTTCAGCATTGCATGCACAAAATGCATGTAGGTTTTATTAGACCCACGAATACTTCGGTGGGGTGGTGGCTTAGAGTAATGGGTTTTTGAAGCCAATGGTTTCGTTAAATGCGTGTTTATCTATATCGTTGTCTTGAACATTCCGCTCAGTGTTGTGTTTGCGATTGACGTGGGAAGTGGGAACTAATGCCAGCTTGCAGCGTTTTTTCGTTTGGCGACAGTAAGGGTGTGCAAGCCAAGTTTGGGTCTAAAACAAACAATTGGTTGAATTTGGGTTGTGACGTGTCATACAGCCCCTTTTGGATGTGTGCATGGTAAATGGCCATTGAAAAGTTAGTTGGGGAATAGCAAAAAAGTCAATCACAGTACGCCTCTGGCAAGCCTTCCCCAGATCACTTGTAGCCTTGATGCCTTATACTTAGTTGTGTCAATCAGTGTGATTGCAATGTGTTTGTTTAACAATTAGGGGCACTTACCTGCAAGGAACATTCCAGTCTCTGTGGTATTCCAGGCTCAACACCTTTCGAGTTAGATGATGCTAGTAAGCTTAGTAAATAGTTTTACAATGGACATAATAAGTAACATTTGCACATGAGAATTGAAAAAGGTTAATTCCTCGAATGTAAATTGTGTTTTTCCATGATAAGACCAGTGCATGCACCCAATCGAATTTGCCACTAAGTGATGGCTCAATAAAATTATTCTGGTCAGTAAGATAGTATAATATCTCTACCCCAGTAAAAATCATTTCTTCTACGGAAGTGAGTATATACAAGACGGTCCGTGCAGCAAAACATCGAAAGCAACGACGGTCGTGCAGCCAAGAACTTCAAAACGCAGATACAAGACCCGTTGTAGAAAGAATGGCGTATACTAACAGGTTATTTTTTTTGTCATTTTCGATAAGAAATCGGATATTTTCTGCCATCGTCGATCGTTCGATCGCCACTTTCCGTTAAAATGGCGCCATTTCGTCTGATTTTGCGTGACTCAAAACGGGAGATCCAAATGTAGGCGACGGGTTCCTGAACAACTGAACCTGAATCCAGTCTGAATTTTGTCCATTAGCGAAAACTACAGTCTGATTTTTTATTATTCCTGTCAGTAAACGAATATTTGTCGATGGTAATAAGTTATTTGGAGGAGATGTGTTGAGATTAAAAACTAAAAGTCGTAACAGATGAAAATGCTCAACTTTGTTCAACAGAATATGATGCTTTACCCCATTTTACATGAACATTTTTGTATAGAATATGTTAACGGCTCATAAACAGATACAACTATAAGAATACATCAAACGTGCATGGAAACACGATCAGGAGTGCAGTAAGTCCTATCAAATGTGTTCTCTTTTGCCAGAATCTGTCTTGTGAGTGCCACGTTATAAAAGTGAGATCCTAATAAACTATATACTATAACAGATTGCAAACAGCTGAATGCTCAATTTCGTTCACAACCCCCCAGAATATGATGATTAACCCAATTTTCCATGAACATTTGTATCGAATATTGTAAAGGCTTCATACAGACTACCAAACTCTAAGAAATACATCAAAAGTGCATGGAAACAGATCAGAGTTGCTCGTTAAGTCCTATCAAATGTGTCTCTTTTGCCAAGCAATCGTCTGATTGAGTGCCACTGTTATAAAGTGAGATCCTAATAAAATCTAAATATACAGATTCAATGACTAGATTGTTGATGGTCTTTGTTTTGGCGTCAATCAAAGAACGCATTACGTTCAGACATCGGAATGAGTGAAGAGGAGGATTATAGGCACGTAAAATATTGTAGTTTGTTATGATATGATTTTATTTTCCAAATGATTGGACCAAACTTAAATCTTAGTTCTAAACGGTAAATTTAAACGTATCAGATCTTCTAGTATTCCTAGTGCAACGTAAAAGAACGTTCCAA
>JAMKCH010055710.1:0-64334 GCA_023653785.1 Ophioderma brevispina | reverse complement strand
ACATTGACCTTTAGGCCTATTTTGCTGTATCTCATACGATTGGCAAATGTAAGACAGGTAACGATAGACTTTTTTACTCCTTTTTACCACACGAAAAATTTGAGCTATACTAAACGTTATTTGGACCATTATTTACAAAATTTACCCCTGTAGAAGAAACGTTATCCCCCTCCTGTGGAAAGTGCCGACATTTCCGACATTTTACAGAGAGGGATAGGTGGGCTTAAAAACCTTCTCAAATGTCCTTTGAAGTCAATCATTCGTCAAACCTTACTTGCCAAAGATACGTCACAGAAATTGAGGATTTTGACTTCTTAACATGCTTAACTAATATGAAGCAAAATATTTCTTTAATTTGAGATATGAATGCGTAACCACGGTGTCGTTTACATAGACGGCTCGCTCATGTATTCAAAAATGAAAACTAAGTCGAAAAGACAAGCATTTAACTAGTATTATTATGACAAGATAATTGTCATTAGCATTACTTGTAGGCTGTGAAAAATTTAAGAAAAAAAATTGTTCCAGTTTCAAAAATGCAATACAACTGCAAATCATTGGAAATTTGCTGAAGACAAAGGCGGCCGTGAGATATATTGTTTTTAGGTGCTTACAAAAATAGTCATCACAAGAATATACGAGGAAAAGACAAGCCATCGACCAGTTTTATATGAAAGCTAATGGATAGGGATTAATTTAAGACTAAAAATGAGAAAAAAATTCATCTTGGTTTAGAAATACACAAAAGTAGGAAAATTGGTCAAAAACCCAAACTGGTGAAGGAAATGAACAATGATCAGGCAAAACCCTGCGTTAACCGCTCATAGACGTACGTAATAGTTCCCACTGGATGTTCTGTTACCACAACAGACGGTTTGTTCTGTTTACAACATAATTTTCCTCAGCATTTATAATACAATAGATATGAATTAAAATGTGCCTGTTTGTTTTTGTATTAAAAAATGGACGACCCCATAATTTTCTTTCCTACAGACCAAAGACCCTTGCCGATAGGTATGTACCACCTGAACACCTGAAGTTATCAATACACCGACCTTCCGGTATCTTTCTGAACTTCATTCCGAACCTCAGATCGCACGTGGCAACTCTTTCCCTAAACCTGTCTTCTTGCTCCTGAGATTGTTGATCCATTTTCCTATTAATATCTGACCCATACAATGCGATTCTTCTCTTTCTTGTTGTTCTCGCTGTTCCCTATCTTGTCTCTGCGTCTTCCCAGACGATCGCGCTCCCTCTGCTGTTCCATCTCTCGTTCCCGACGCGCAATTTTTCGTTCTTCCTGTCGATTTCGTCCGGCCTCATTATCCACATATTCATCTCTTCTTTCGCGTTCTTTGCTCTCTCAGCGTTACTCTTCGAGTTCTCTTTGGTATCCTGGTTCGCGTTGGCGTTCCAGCTTGTGCCTTTTCCGGCGTGTTTGTTCGCGTCTTTATCCAGTAATATTTGCAATTGTTTTTGAGTTTCTTAGGTCAAATCGAGTTGGACTATTCTCAACCCTCTGCCTGCTGCTTTTCTAGGTTTTCTTTAATTGTTTTTATCTGGCGACGATCATCTTTCAAAGTCCTTAAGACATCATTGGTAAAACAGCGACCGTCATTTTGGGAAACCACACTGTCAATCATTGTAAACAACTTCCTTAGCTGACTATCTCTCTCTCCGCAGAAGCAGTATGTTGTTAACAGCCAGGAGGTACCTATTTCCACACTTTGAAAGAAACTTGTCTCATCTTTTTGAGGGGTACTTACAAAGACTGAGAGATTTTCCATGGCGTTCTAAAGTATCACGATGCGTGAAAAGCACAAGAAAGGTATCTGGAAGAGGCATGTTAACGAAGTAGAAAAACGTGTTTGTTTGCTATTATTCTATATGATGCATTGATGAAATTGGTAAATGTTATATTCTAAGTGCAAAGTGTGTTCTTTCTTAGCATTTTCAACGTCCAACAAGGTCGTTTTGGTATACACTTGTGGTTAAAAATGCTAGCTTCATTGCAATTTTTATTGCAATGGTGGATCAAAGTCATTACTTGGGTATGCTTATATCGCAAGACAAGGGGTCTCACAAGGGGCCACAGCTGTTGGGTCAAATGTCATTCAGGAATTTAATTAGGTTCATTATTATATTGTGCATGTGATATGCAATTTTGGTTAAAATGTCTAGCTTTTAGATAATGGAGGATCAAAGTTCATACTTGGTATGCTTTAAACATGAGAAAGGGGTCTTAAATTTGGTACAAATGAGAAGATCCAAGGTATAGGGGTGGTACTGGATCATTTTAAATTGTGCATGTGTGTACACACCGTGGGTTAAAATGGTGTCTAGCTTTTTACATCACCTAACATTGTTTACAATTGGATCTACACTGATTACATCCTACTGTATTTTACCTTATGTCGCAAAAACCCAACTTTTTATAGTAGATATTTCCAGAGAGGTCTTTAACCATGTAAACATTCATTATCTCACTATTAGCACTTGGGAATTATTTGTCTTTTGTCTTCTAGGTGTCCACAAGTCATTGGTAATGGCGTGTGTTGGTTGGCAGGGATTTATTCAAGCTGGAAGTAAGTGATTCGGGCCCGCATGTAATCATTATACTGACGCTCCTCTCTTAGTCGATGGGACATGTCCTTCTATGCTGTTGTTTTTGTAGTCTCCATCGGGGGGCTAGGGGAAAACCAAGTGTAAATTCATAATTATTAAAATCATATAATCGTCTGTTCCCACAAATAAAACTGGCACATTTTCTTGAAAAAGAATAAAATGTCACTTCAATTTCATTTCCCCAATATCAGTGACTAGTGGATACACATAGACTTCAGCAAACAATGGAGTTAAAGATATTCAATCACCGGCCCGGTATGCGGTGTAGAAAAACACTTCAAATTCCCTTTCATCTGGGAGTGCAGGACCATTGTTATATTGTCGCGCAGCTGAAGAGATTTCAGCTGTTACGCTCTCCAATTTAGACTGAGTACTTTTCAGGACAAAATACTTAACCTCATTCACAGATAAATAAATATTGAGCTTCTATAGCGCGTGTTCAATTAACTTTGGCCATATTTTTCATCATTTAATAGAAAAGGAAGAAACACGAACAAACATCATGAGAGAATGTTGCTGGGCAAGCTTTGACCTAACAACTTTGTGCAGAACCAAAATCCGTAACTTATTGCTTAACTTCATTTCTATTTAATTTACCGCGTTTTCAGAAGAAAATTTAGTGTCAACGACCTATATTATAATGTACACTGGTTAGGGTGTATAGAAAACGGGGATCGAAAAACGGGGACCGAAAAACGGGGCTTCCGCGTTGGAGCCCCGTTTTTCGATCCCCGTTTTCTACACACCTATATATAGAGGTAGAAAACGGGGATTGAAAAACGGGGATTAGCACTTTCTCTGCTTTGGTGTTGAATCCCCGTTTTTCGATCCCCGTTTTCTACACACCTATATATAGAAGTAGAAAACGGGGATTGAAAAACGGGGATCAAGCTTTTTGCAAGTGTGTGTGTGGGTAGTGTGGAATGTAAACAAAGCTTGTTACATATAATGCATGTGTAGCAAACGGGTATGTAACAATGTAGGAATGGAGAGTTTAGAGAGAGGGTGGGTGTTGCGCACACGCTCGATGCATGTCTGTGGCATGGTGTAGCCAGGCACGCGTGGGAGAGTACGTTTAGGAGGCGACGATGTAATTAAACACCTTGTGTGAGGTTTTGGGATAACGGAGGTGTGTGAGGTCCATGTGGAGAAAAAATTGAGTGCGTGTGAAGGTGGGTGGGTGCTTGTAGGGTTAGGTCACATGTCCATACTATAGTGATGCAATCGGTTGAGCTATGAAAATCACGACTGTACGCCAAATAGCAGATCCCCATTTTCGATCCCCGTTTTCTACAACCTATATATAGAGTTAGAAAACCTGGGGACTCAAAAAACGGGGCTACCGCGTTGCAGCCCCGTTTTTCGATTCCGTTTCTACCCACCTATTAGAGTTAGAACACGGGATTGGTTCTTTCTCTGCTTTGGTAATGAATCCACGTTTTTCAATCCCCGTTTGCTAAATCTAATAAAGAAGTAGAAAAAGGGATTGAGAAAAACGGGGATGAAGCTTTTTGCAAGTGTGAAGGCCCGTGTATTTGTGCGTGAGGTATGGGTGGTATGTGTGTGTGTGGTGTGTGTTCTTTTTTTACTGTGTGTGCGGTTGGTATGGTGTAGGTTTGTGGGTGTGTGTACAGGCCTACGAATAGCAATGATTATTGCACTTTGAAGAGTTAAACTATAATTAGCACATAAAATATTGTAAATTAATCTAATCTAACATAACTAACCTGGTTGTGTGCATAAGCCGGGCTGGTGTGAAGCAAATAGAATGAAAAGAAGATCTAGAAGAAAAACAGAAAACCGGAGACGCGTCTAGAACCTTAGTGCTTTCATTAGAAAGTTCTGGAGTATAGGAGATCAACCCAGTAATAAGAGTCTGGCCATAGGTGGCGCAATGCGGATAATTCCACAGTCAGTGAGAGCTGCTATGAGATCCCAAATCTATACAGTACCTGTGGAATGGTAGAGGCATTTCCAGACTTATGATGTAATGGAATATATTTCGAACATGACTATGTGGAGAGGACTAGATCTTCTAGGAAATTGTTTGAGAGGATATAATTAAGCCTGGTGAGAGACGATTGAGGCAGAGATCACAAACATCATTACTCAAGGAGAGTTTTCATACCATCGTGCTCCAAGTAATTAGTAGAGTATAGTGACACTAGTTGCTACAAGTTGACAGCGACAGTCATCGCAGTCAATATATTCTCTGTAGTGGACATTGTCATAGTGTATCAGCTCCAACAGTTTTGTCCGACTGTGTAGCCGTTTTCGGTTGTGTATTCCGTGGCCTCTGAGTTATCCAAGGATATAAAACAAGCTTACGCACTTTTGCGACTTTATTAGTCGACCTCCGAGATTCGGGAGTCATTAGGAGCTGTTTTATTCACGTAAGGAAAAGTCGTCCGTGGACCACGTCCCAATATTGGACATTGCAGTTTTTGCGCTGGAAATCGCCGGACTCTTTGCAATGTTCTACATATTATAGTAATCTTGCTGCAGCCGCGTCGCGGCACACACCCTCGGTTCGAACGTCTAGTAGATTATTAATTAAAACTTTATATAGCTTAATCTTTGATTATTGATTCCTAATTGATGTTGATTGAGCTGATTTAGACACCCAATTAAAATAACTACTTTGTTTTAAAATTAAAAAATTGTAATCAAGCTCACAGTGTATTGTCTAGTTTTCAGAGTTTGAATACCGTAGTTTTGGGTGGTTTTGGCCTTGGTCAGGTGACCGTAACAGTGTGTGTGTCTGTGTTGTGGAGGTATGTGGTGTGTGTTCGAGTGCGTGTGTGTGTGCGGCAGTGTGCGTGTGTGTGGGTGACATCAGTATGCACAATTCAAAATGTGCGCCAATTTCCAGAAAATTCCTTAAAAATGGCAGGATGACAAGAAAAATTCATCCTCAAAAAAATGGCCACTTTTATCTCAATAATCATCAGTCTCCAAAATTATAACAAAAAATGGTTTTTGTAGTTTTGCTATATATGCTGATAGTTTGATCAAGTTAAGCTTTAAAACTTGAGAATTAAGGTGAGAAACAAAGCGACAAATAAATCATTGTGTGCCAACTAGCATAAGAAATGGCAAAAGTGTGCTTTGGCCAACATAGCTACTAGTATGCTTCATGATAGGCCATGATTTTAGTCCGTTTTGTTCTCATTTAATCATCAAAAATGTCACAAGAGAGCGTCTAATGCGTGTGGCGATGTTAATCAAAGTGTTAGGAGGGGTGAGACCACTCTAAAAATCAGTCCAACAGATAATGTAGGGCCCCAGTTTCTGAGCCCGTTTTTCTACACACCTATATACAGATGGTAGAAAACGGGGATACTTCCGGGTCGCTGATGTGAGGTCACCCAATCTATCTCCAAGCAGATTCACACATACGCTTATCCCACAACTCACACAATATCATTTTGTGTGCAATAGAATAGGAAATGTCAAAAGTGTGCTTTGGCCAACATAGCTACTAGTATGCTTCATGATAGCCTTGAAGTTAGTCCGTTTTTTCTCATTTCATCATCAAAAGTGGTCACAAGAGGGAGGTAGTTGTCAATGCGGTGGTGAGTTACATACAAAGTCGTTAGGAGGCGATGAGCACCACTGTAGAAATCAGTGACGAACAGATAGTTTCTGAGCCCCGTTTTCTACACACCTATATAGGTAGAAAACGGGGATTGAAAAACGGGGATTATTTCCGGGTCGCTGATGTGAGGTCACCCAATCTATCTCCATAGTCAGGGGGTACACGTCAACTACTTCAGAAGTTTTGCCAGGTCTGATATTTTACATGGACCTTGTTATTGAACCCATAAGGAGTTGATTTCAACTTGTCTAATTCTCAGTGACGATTTTCATTGATTGAGGGTGCTTTTTCAAAATGGCCGCCAAAATGCTAAAAAAAGCTTTAAAAAATAAATTAGTCATGTATAAAGTGCTTCAGAAAAATTGATTAAGTCTGGTTTTCAATGTGGACCTTATTGATTAACCCATATTCAGTTGTTTCAACTTAATATTAAATTCTCAATGACGGTTTTCATCAATTATTTTTTCAAAATGGCGGCCAAAATGATGAAAAAAAACTCTAAAGAATCTAGTATTCATGTATAAAGTGCTTCAGAAAATATGTTGAGTGTGATTTCAAATGTGGACCATGATAATATACTTATAAGGAGTTGTTTTCAGCTTCATGTCAAATTCTCAGTCACATTTTTCAATGATAGAGGTCACTTTTTTCAAAATGGCAGCCAAAATGATAATGATTTGCTCTAACAAATAGAATAGTCATGATTTAGAAACGCCATCTTCCTGGTAAGGTCTCCCATGTTAGCTTGATCCAGAGGTTCAAACGGGGGCTCAGCTAGGAGGCGCAGGACCCTTTTCAAGTCCCATGCTAGGACAAGCGACTTCCTGGGAGGACACTCTCTTCAAGAGGTCATTCAGGACAGGTGAATTAGACATGGTAGATTCCCCTGAGAAGTTATGATGGACAGAAACTGCGGCAGTGCGGCAAGCTCTCATGCGAGCGTGACGCTGGACCCTTGTAACAAGTTGTTGCTGGAACAACCCATGTGAGGAACTCTCCTACGTGTCCCAGAGGCCTAATATAAGGATTGACTTTGTTGTCTTGGACACCATGCGTGCGTACTTTATGATGCGGAAATTGCAAGCTTCTAATTGAAGGATGCCTTGCCTGTCCTGCCAGGGCAGAAGCCTCTTCAGAAAGGCCTGTGCCTGGTAGGATCTGATTAAAGTCGCCAACAGTCAGGTGAAGGGCCTGAATTATCGATAGAGAACTTGGGTCTTGCCGGGTTCATCAGAGGTTCTCTCTCATCGAAAGAAAACGGTTAGTCACCGTGAGAGGAAGAACTTTCGGGAACCAAAATCTTTTGGCCATTGGGGCTATTAGAAGCATGTTGCACCCGCTGGATTTCGAGAGCATCTCCAGCACCTTAGGTATCATCGCTATCGGGGGAACGATATGACGAGATCCTGTCCAGCTGATCGGATTTGCGTCTATGGCGTCCGCTCCCAGGGAACAGTATGTCGGGAGGTTGTTCCCCGCGCTGCAAAAGGTTGATTGGAGGCCACTCGAGTCTGTTGAATACCACCTTGCACACTGTTGGGTTGAGGTGCAATTCCACCAACAAGCCCCTGACCTTGGTCGGGGTATGGATGGTTGTTGTCCCCTTCCCAACAGGGTACCCGCTAGAATGTTGCCTGCTCCCGGAAGATGGACTGCCTGGAGCTCTATCCTGTGGCACTGGCACCATATCACCAGCTTGATTTTTGTTGACATAGAGTCAGGCTGCGGGTACCGTACCTCCCTGCTTGTTTATATAAGTCACTACTGTAATGTTGTTGCATCGTAGGGTGATCGTTGTCCTTGACCTTGGGAAGCAGGCGCCGTAATGCCGGGCAGACCGCTCACAGTTCCAAAAGGTTGACGTGATTCTGTGATGCTTCGCAATTGCTGAGTACAAGATACTACCAATCGCCAGCCTTCCCAGTGGATTTCTCCAGCCCGTCTTGGACGTGTCTATTTTGAGAGTGGAAGCGGAACCGCCCAGTGTGAATGTTGTGAGGCTGCATCCACCATTTGGGGGCGTCGGTGGACCTTGAGAGAAGTCTATCCCCTTCGACATACGGTTTCTCTGGGGGCTGAAAATTCGATAGAAAGTGAAGCTGTAGATGTACGTAGGGATTTGGGAAGGAATGCTGTGATGCTGGCGATAAGGCCAAGATGAGATGCCGTAATCACAATTTGGCTGGCTCTTGAACGGAAAGGTCTCACTATTGATGTAAAAACAGAGCTCATTGCCTGTCTGACGAATGGATGGCCACGTGTAGGTAAGCGTCCTTCTAGTTCAGTGTTGCGCTCCACCCCTGATGTAGTTTCGGGATGAGGGCTGCTAATGCTTCCATGTGGAAAGGTATGGGTTCGAATGTAACGGTTTAGTATGGGGAGCCTTTCACCCGACTTCTTCGCCTCTAGGAAGACTGTTGAAAAGAAAAACTACCTTCGTGTGGGGGCCAGTACTCTAAGGCTTTTTTAAGGCTTCACAAAATCCAATTTTGTGAGAGTTTATGCCCCTTAAACCCTTAAATGGCCCTTAAACCCTTAAACGTATAATAACAGAACACCAATTTTGATATGGGCATTTCGTTAAAAAGATTCTTCGCAAAGTAATCATTTTGGCGGCCATTTGAAAAAGAGCCCTCACCGTTAAAAAAAGTCTGAGAATTAGACAACAAGTTGGAAGTTTTCCTTGTCGTGTTATTGAACACATGAATGTGAAAAACCCAAAACTTGGAAAACCTTCTGAATAGCAAAAGGATGACGGGTGCCCCTGACTTTTTTACAAAAGCAGATTCACACACCTACGCTTATCCCTACACCTCACACAATATATTTACCTTACTCGCCGTATCACAATGGACACCCTCCCACCCCATGTGTACTTCACTCATGCACACACACGTGCACGAGCGTGCGCGACCACATACACACACGCACATTCACACCCACTGCGGGCGCGCACACAACTCACCACATACACACCACACAGACTCACACTATACAAACACCCACTCACACACAAACATACACACAATTGCTATATTGTTACATAAGGTTATTACACGTGCATGTATACATGTACAAGTTTTGTGTAACATTATATAGCGGATCCCCGTTTTTCGATCCCCGTTTTCTACCTTATATATAGGTGTGGTAGAAAACGGAATCGAAAAACCGGGGATCCGCCTATATCGAGTACAGTCATGATTTTCATAGCTCAAACGATTGGCATCACATAGTAGGACACGATGGACATAGCTTACCCTACAACACCCCCCCACTCTCATTACGCACTGTGTCTATCTCCAAACAACCTCACATTACCTATGCTTATATCAACACAAAATACGTAAACGCACCACGGTATAAATTCACCCCCATGCTACTACACATATGCACACACGTGCACGTGCGCGGGCGCTAACACAAACACACCAACACACACCATAACACACCTTCATTTGCAACCAGCTTGATCCCCGTTTTTCAATCCCCGTTTTGTCCTTTTATATATAGTGTGTAGAAAACGGGGATCAAAAAACGGGGATTGCTACTGAGAAAACATAGCAGGGATGGCCCTATATTAGATCCCCGTTTTTCGATCTCCGTTTTCTACCTCTATATATAGGTGTGTAGAAAACGTGGATCGAAAAAAGGGGGCTATGCTATTTGAGTACAGTCGTGATTTTCGATAGCTCAACCGATTTGAATCACTATAGTATGGACACGGGACCACCCCTACAAACACCACCCACCTTCAAACGCACCCAATCTATCTCCACATACTTCAAAACCTCCGCTTATCCCAAAACCTCACGCAAGGTGTTACTTACATCGCCGTTGGGGCGTCCCAAACGTACATCATCCCATGCGTGTGCTACTACACACATGCACAAATAACATGCACGAGCGTGGCGCGCAACACACACACATACACCACACTCTCTCTTTTCCTTTATACATTGTTACATACAAGTTTGCTACACTTGCAGGTATGTACAAGTTTTGGTACTTCACCACATACACACACCACTTGCAAAAAGATTGATCCCCGTTTTTCAATCCACGTGTTCTACTTCTATATATAGGTGTGTAGAAAACGGGGATCGAAAAACGGGGATGAGGACACAATAGCAGAACTATGACAGATCCCGTTTTTCAATCCCCGTTTTCTACTCTATATATAGGTGTGTAGAAAAACTGGGATCGAAAAACGGGGATTCAAAATCAAAAAGGCAGAGAACTGCTAATACCCCCGTTTTTCAATCCCCGTTGTCTACATCTACATTATAGGTGTGTAGAAAACGGGGATCGAAAAACGGGGGCTCAACGCGGAAGCCCCGTTTTTTCGGTCCCCGTTTTCTATTTCCAGAATAGGTGTGTAGAAAACGGGGATCGAAAAAAACGGGCTCTGCGATTTGCGTACGTCGTGAATTCATAGCTCAACCGATTGCATCACTATAGTATGGATTTCAGACGTGCACCTACCCTACCAACATCCACCACTCACATGCACCCAATCTATTTCCACATTTTATAACCTTTTTTTTTTTTTCACACACCTCTGCTTATCCCAAACCTCCAAAGGTGTTACTACCATTGCCCATCCCAAACGACATCCTCCACGCGTGCTAGTACACACATGCACACATACAGACACGAGCGTGCGCGCAACCACACACACAAAACATACACAACAACACACATCCTTACAAGAGCTACATGTGGGGTTTCTGAAAAATCTCTAAAAAGACACTTTTTAGACATTTTTCAGAAAAATACACTTTTTCAAAACTATAAAGGAAGAATTTCAAAACCTATAAGTTGAGATTTTGCTCTTAAGACTTTTTTAGACATTGTTACATTTTCATTTTTTTCTCGTTTTTCTCACTTTCTTAGCCAAGAGGACTTGCGCCGCAGGCCATATAGTTCAAACTAGAAAAATGTCCTCTTTTCTATCTTTTTACGAATAAACCTCAATACTAGTTTACAGTTTATTCCGTTATAGGAAATTGTAACATAGTAGTAACTCCCCACAATGTCTCTTTATAATTAAAAATTACTCCCACAGGTATCTCTGTAAGTACACACATACACACACACTATCTCTCTGTCTACTTGTGACATACACTGTTTGCTACACGGCATATGTATGTACAAGTTTTGGGTACATTCACACATACACCACAATTGAAAAAAGATTGATCCCCGTTTTTCAATCCCAGTTTTTCTCCGGCGTTTTCTACTTCTCTATATAGGTTATAGAAAACGGGGATCGAAAAAAACGGGGAGTGCAGTACACATAGCGAGAATGACAGAATCCCGTTTTTCAATCATGTTTTATTCTATATATAGGTGTGTAGAAAACGGGGATCGAAACACGGAGATTCAACACCAAAGCAGAGAAATGACTACTCCCGTTTTTTCAATCCCCGTTTTTACTCTATATATGGGTGTGTAGAAAACGGGGATCGAAAAACGGGGCCCCAACGCGGAAGCCCCGTTTTTCGGTCCCCGTTTTTCGATCCCCGTTTTCTATACACCCCACTGGTTAGTTATTGTGAGACAGGACGGGTATTTGTCACTCAACCCGAATCGTGGAGGTGGTAACACCTGGCTATAACAATGGCCCTACATACCCGGCCCATTGTAATATCTTTAGCTCATGGTTAGCTGAAGTCTATACATATCCATTGGTCTCTGATATTTGGAAAAAGAAATTGAGGTGACATTTTATATATTTTTAAGAAAATGTGCCAGTTTTATGTGCGGGAACAGACAGTTATGTGATCGTAATTATTTATTATGAATTTACACTTGGTTTTCCCTTAGCCCCCAGATGGGGACTACAGAATTTGTTATACAGTTGGTTATTTGGTCCACGTCCCATGGTCTATCTAAACTTTGTAAACAAATTGGATACTTCCATTATTTATAATATTTTCAAAATTTACACAAAGTAAAATAAAACTAAAATCACAATAATTATGATACTTTTACAATACCAAATACTGCATAGTGCACTAATAATAATCGATCGTGAACGTTGCCGGTGACTGAAGCTGTGTTCCACACTTGGTTAAGCTAAAAATAATGCTTGTTGTACAAAAGTTGTGCCTGTTTACCACACATGAAGTATCCATCTGCTTAATGGATTAGTGTTCTGGTCTCAGTGATAAAATGAAGCTACGCCATTGGCGTAGCCAGGTGGGGACAAAGGGGGCAAAGTGCCCCCTCTGAAAAAAAAAAAATCTTGAGGGGGAAATCGGGAAAGAAACAAAGCGGATATTCATGTTAAATCACCCCTATTCAGGATTCTTTTGCGCCCTGCGAAACCGGAAATTTTGCTTGTGATCGGGGAATTTTTTGCACCCCTACCGGAAATGGCCCCTTCTGAACTGCCAGGCTGGCTACGCCCTGGCTACGCACCAATGAGCTACGCACAATTTAGATCGAACGTGGGCTCATAACGGATCTGTGGTGACTTGTCCTTTAAGGCATGCAACCTGACTCAATTAATGGGAAACTTAGTTATGACTGCTACAACGCTATCTTACCAATTTAATTGATGCTTATCTATTTTTTTAACACGGACTCATGCTCCAGTGCAAGCAACCTCGGCTACAATACCCATAGAAATATGGGACACTCACGTCCGAGGACTTAATTTACACAGAGGTGAGACTTCATCAGTGGCGTAACAGTCGTGGGGGGGGCAGGCCCCCCCCGCCACAAAGACTTTGCCGGGACAAAACTTACAAAAATCAATGCTAAATCAAAATCAGCCGTTTTTTAGGCCTCTGACCGGGAAAATTGGCCTTTTGACCCCCCTAAGAGGGAAAATTTCCCAGACTTGGGAATTTGCCCCCCCTCAGAGCGGGAAATGCCCGTTACGCTGCTGGTGAGACTGGTGGTGCTACTCTAACCTCTCTGTTAATGGGGCTTTGGTAACTCTGAACAATCTTCCGCCTGGAAAGAAGAAAGAAAGAAAAAAGAAAAAAGAAAAAAAAAAAAAAAAAAACTACAGTATTTTCTTATGTATTGAGCCATTGCTCTTGAACGGAAATAGGTGTGCCACTGGCAATCCAGAACAAAGGTTTATAAAATACTTTTAAAAACACTTTAATTTTTTAATTTTCGGTTTTTTTGTTTTTTAGCTTTTTTAAAATTTGGATTAAAAATATATCTTAGTTATATGGTCAACTTTTTTTGAGAGAAAAACACATTCAATCGATAATAATAATATTGCATGATCTTTTCGGTTGATAACTGAAAATCGCCCTCGCCAAGAAAATACCAAGATATTTGATCTAGGCTCAAACGATCATTTTCTGATTGTTTTGTTTCAGCTTCAAATATCGCCATAGTTATATAATTATTTTCCACTTTTGCCTCATTTGCTTGTGTTTGAAGGGTATTTTACCTTGCACCCACGGGATAGCGTAACAAAAACACCCCTCGAGCTTGCTCTCCAAACGGCTGAAGATGAATCACACGCACTTCTGAACCTGATCTGTCTGTCTGTCCGCCATCCACGTCCAACCAAAATAAGAGCATGCGGTCCTGGAGCAGAAGAGGTAAACACATCTTGTAATTTCTCGCAAAGTATCATCGTTTCCTTGTCTTGTGTCGAAAAGTCCAGGTGTATCAACGACGACGACCGTACGCCCTATCACCTTAGCAGTTGCATGGTCACATTTAAAGGTTACAGAACTTCCATCGCAATCGGCCTTGAAATGTTCCCGACCAATAATGCTGTTTGCGGTAGAACTCTTCCCAACACCTGTCATTCCAAGTAGCACAAGTCGAGTTTCTCGTTTCATTCTGTCACTTATGCCATTGCCACTGGCAGAGAACACTTGATGCTGATGGCGTTGATATCCATGCGGTTTTGGTTGAGAAGGCCAACCCCAAACGTTATCAGTATTTGTCTCTTGCATGAAGTTGTGTCCTTCGTCTGTATGTCAAATAATTGAATAGTATAAGAGAAGATATCGCGCCATATTTTAGCATGTGTACAATGATTATCTTTATAAAGACAGAATAAAGCAACCATTGCGTAAGTTTACATCCATGAATTATGTCCGTCAGTCGAAACCCCCGAATTAAATGAAAGGCAAATATATAGGACTTGAGTAGGAAAAAATGGGACAATGAAAACTGCAGGAATGCATTTCTGAGACGTGTCTTATGACATTTCATTCCCAAGATATAAACAAAAAAAACACCGTTTTAGTGGTTAACCACCAATATTAGCACAGTATTGAATAGGGCTTTGTAATATGCGTTTTTGCGTCTACCATCAAAACCGCAAGTTTGTTTCCCACGGTACTTGCAAGTGCCAGGCTCCCATATCATGTAGAGAACACAAATAGACATAAATCGGAACAAGCACATTTAATTTGCATGAATCAAAAATGGTCGCCACACGAACAAGTATAGATAACTTTTTTCTGGGTTCAGGCCAGCTGCTGGCCGGCTGCTCCCGTCTCTCACCTCTAGCAAATATGCTTGGGAGCCTGACTAATTTGTTCATTTTGAAAGTTGTTTGTGACCGACTCAAATTTGTTTTAAAACCCCTGGAATTTGTCTTTGTATGTAGAACCAATCCAGGGTACCCAATGCAATAAGCAACTGATGAACAAGAGGCAAAACAAGTCCAGCAAATAACTTAAAAAGCAAATAACTCAATCACTGACTCCACCATACCTCCACCAACAATAGCCTCTAAAACCTAACTCATCGATGCACTCCCATAACTTTTTGAAAATCGCATGATGCCCTTCAATTTAAATTTGTTCAGCTTAACCACTGAGTGCTCTCTTTCTATCCTCAAATGATCCGAACATCCATCCCTCCAAACCAAAGAAAAAAATCAGGGATGTTGTTGAAACACATAATGCCCCTTAAATTCAATTTTGTCACTTAAAACCATTGAGCGCGCCGTTTCTCAAATGATGCGAAAAGGTACATTGCCCTAAAAAAAAAATCCAAACACAATTTTTCTCAAACTTTCAGGAAATCGCATAATGCCCCTTTAATTCAATTTCTAAGCTTAAACCCTGGGAGGCCCTTCCCAAATGATGACTTAATCACGTTCGGTGCAGGGCTAATGTAAACGTTTACAAACAATTTGAAATTCGTGACATAACTATTTTTTTCAAGGGGCCAGTGTCCTTTTCTTTTCCTCAGTTACCATGGCAACCAGACACGCTTACACTCACAGACACTTAGATACAGACACATACACTTAAACCTTCTTCATAACAGGATCCTGCAGCAACTCGAGCATCTATTCGGCGTCACTCATGCCATATCCACCATATCCAAAGCCCGGGTTTTCTACCTTATGCTGTTTCTGTTCTGTTGGCCAACATGTTTTTCCTCTTCAAAAGATTTCATAGATTCTTGCAAGGCCATAGCCAGTGTTCGTCTTATCAACTACCACAATATCCTCCATGGCTAAAGCAAGGAAAATATGCAAAGTGGTCAGCACAGTAAGGTTTATATCAAGGCTGCTATACCGGGTGCTATTAATCAGCTCTTCGGATTATCCGTGATCCACTGGAGCATCATTCCCAATCATTGAGACGGAACTGGATTAAACTTCAAGTATAATGAAATCCACACCGTGAATCAGCTTTAGTTAAGACAACCGAATCTACACACCAATGTCTGGTAAGGTCCGAACGTACCGGCACGTGTACGTATACGCGGGTACCCACGCTGGCAGCCCAATCCCACCTCCACGTCGCTGGCTTACCGGTGTCGTTCCAGCATAGTTTAATACTTTGGAATTATTGCTAGCGGATAGCAACATTTTACATTTAACGAAATTTCACATTGGTTGGCAATTTTTTACTAGTCTTCTCCAGGCAGACCGAGGATACAGTTTTTTTATAAATAAAAATGCATCCTTGTCTGGTGGAAAATTAAGGTAGTTAAAAATTCCATATATGGTACTACTCGGATGCAAAAACCTTCGCAATGAAAACGAATTAGCACTGTTGTAGATCATCTTACACAAATAATTGTTGAAGCTTAACTACTTGCTATGTTCACTAGAAGTTTCTTAATGTACATAGTGTTGTAATGTCGGCTTCGAATGACCTTCTTTCTCTCTTGAATTATTGTAACTCTTCTGCGTACAAACGCACTCAGTTGAAGCTGTCATATCAGGGTGCATTGTATCGTAACAGTGGATTGTTGAATATCATATTATACGTTTGTTATAGCGTTATCTTAAACTTTCAGGTATCGCAACAATTTACAAAGATCTTCGCCATATATTTGTTTTTTAATTGTAAAGCATTTTTTGTTATTTTCTTTTATATATAGTCGTAAAGAAATCTGTAGGCTGGTCAAACTATTTAAAAAAATGTTTGTAGGACTTTGAGTTACGATTCCAAAGCATGAACTTATTAAGCAAATGATCCTTTTTTTCCTTATAAATGGGACATCATAGGGAAGAATATGAAACACCCAAATAATTATGGAAATTCTTACATCTGCTACTTAATTGTTACAATTCATCTGATTTTTGGGGAGGAAGTGGTCAGTAATTTCGTAGCGACCGTGAGTATTAGTAGTACACACACCTTATGATATTCATGTAACAATAATCAATACTAATTTCATTGGTTGATTCCTATTCTACGCGTGCTTTTTCCCCTACAACCGCGTCCCCCAGGGTCACAGTGAGGTGTAATACACACATATACTAATGTTTGACATTGGGAATATAAACCCGATATAACCCATGTAGTATTTGTATCTTATTATCCTTCGTTTATCATCTCATAAATCCTCTTCACTAATTTTCCTAGTTAGGGCTTTAGTAATCATATTTGGTGTGAAAAATTATATTTTCTCCTATTGATTGTTACTTTTCGTCTTGCCATCATACGAAACACATTACCTTGACCTTAAGCTTATGACACTTTTTGTCGAGACGGTTGGCAGTTGCTGTCGATAACAGGGTACGTCCGCGATACAACTGTTGAATGTTGAGGGTTGTTTGTTTCGATTCATTTTGAGTTATTGGTTTTTGGCAAGCGTAGTCGTGGAACCTTAATGTGCAGGCAGCAGATACATGTACTAATACAGGACCATAGACTTTAATAAGTCACGCTAATTGCAATCGATAAGATATCATTGGCATTTTTATATTTAAATAAACTTCAAAGGACCCGCTGATATGATAACTGTTGGCATTTCCATACCATTAGTAAACTTAAAAATTTTCCGGATTGGTACATTTTGTTACCCCACCTTTGTCGCGCCCAGTCGAATATCAGCGCCTTTACGGAATAAGTACAGTATTACTCACTTATTCCGTAGGCTGCTGATTCGACTGAGAGCAGACAAAGTGGGTTGCAGAAATGTACCACCCCGATTTTCCACTTTAACGGTGAAAAACACCGGTTAAATTAAGGTGGTTCCCATAGATGGTTTGTTAGATAGATAGTCAAAACGTTACAGAGTAAGCGTAATTTCGTGTATGTATACGGGGGCGAAGCGCATCGGAGACAAAGGGAAGAAGAAGATCAAAGGGGACCCGCAGAAAAAAAAAGGACACAAAGAAGAGGTTATGGGGAAAGGGGATGATGAGGGAGGGGGCGTGAGGGCAAGTGTAGGAGAACACAAAAGGGAGGAGAAATGGCAGAAGAGTAGGGATGAGGGGTAAAGGATGAGGATGAGAGCGTGTTGGGCGTCATCTTTAGAAATGCATCGTCTCGCATGTTTTGCCGACAAAGAAAACCTAGAGTGCCAACAATAGAAAGCAATGGCTGCCTCCGCTTCTTCCATATGCTGTGGGTGCCGCTTTGCATATACACGATCGATAGTGAACAAATTGATGTGTTAGAGGTTTGCCAGGTGTAACTAATAGTGCAACCTGGATCCATTGTGCTTCAGATACTCACAATCGCTAGGTGCATTAGGAGCGCCTTAGGTGAAAAGATGTATTCATTGAGTGGTTTATTTAAATCAGACGACTGACGTTGTCCATTTCATGTGTGTGTGGCCATGGGTATGACAAAAACTTTAACCACCCAATAGCACCCCAACATCCAACACTGATATTTTTGGCGTATTGTTTGTGTCGAATTGACATTAGGTGTTGTCTACCAGCATCCAAACGTAAAATTTATTCCGTGCAATATTCAAAATGTCACGCCCAGCACGGACGACTGGTTTTTGAAGTGGTGCTTCACCCCCTTGTGGTTTCCCGTTTCATTCACGAAGTGCGTCTGTACACGGAAGCGACATTATTTTGTTCATGAATCGTTTGAACAAAAGAATGCCACTAGCACAACCACACGCACGCTAGCCTCGATCCTATGTCAGCCGCGGTCAAACATTATGTGGAGTAAATTATGTGTAATGGACAAACGAGTGGATTCTTTTGACGTACGGGGGTGGATTTAGTTGTCGTGAAAAACTACAAAACTATTAAAATGTTTCTTAATTTTAACCAGACTCCTACCTTTTAAATTACGGTCAACTCCGTTTATTCAACAACCTTCTGCTTTATTACTGATCTCTAACATGAAATTACAATTTGCAGCAGAAAACCGTAAATAACAGTATTAGTATAATAACTCACATTTTGAAAGAGGTATTATACCCTGACCGTTATCATATTTCCCGTAATAGTTAGTGCTTTAATTACTACTGTTTTTAAATTGTTAGAATATGACCTATTACAATCTTTGGCCTCCTACTATGTGTAAATAACGTCATAACCTCATTCAAAAATGCAAAAACATTTTCTCTTTAATTTTTGATAAATATAGTTTTATAAATTCTTGATTCCCTACTTTCTTGTAATATATGTTTTTCTTCTAATGTGAAAAGCAGTTCCTATATTTAAATTTTAACCATTCGATAATCTGTTGAGTTCTGAAGTGTTGGAGATAAGTATAGACTGGTAATCTTAAGGACCTGGTTCGATTCTATTAGGTACATATATAAAGACCTCATGATTAATAACTGGTGCAAGGATATATCCATATGAAACAAATTGTAATGCTGATTAATTCTTATTTTTCTTCATTTTTGCTTCCTTTTATGTTATTTTTTCTGAAATCGTTTGCCTAAAATATCTTTTACATCCCCGTGGTAAGTAATGCAATATTTGTATAATGTCATAGCTACAAAGTTTAAATTATGTTAGAAGTTCAATACTTTTTAATTATTCACATTGTTTAGACAAGTAAACCAACAAAAACGTTAAAGCTGGTGGTTTCACGTTGTTATTTACGTTCCCACCCTTCCCTGCGATAGTTTCGTATTTTATGGGCCCAGTTATTTTACGACTAACTGTACGTTTGTGAGTCCCAGCTGCCAGTCAAAAGAACGCCGTTCTTTTTACATTTTTCATTTTAACAGGTATGTTTAAAAGTATCCAAAATTTCTCGAACATGATTACTAATGTGTGATCATGGCGGCCACTAGACTCTTTTTTTCCTTGGGGGGGGGGGGCAAACGGGGGAGTGAACAGTGATTTATTTTTTTTTATTTGGGGGGGCAAAATGTAAAATTCCTGGGGGAAGGTACAAAAAATTTGGAGATTTTGAACCAATTTGGTCCCAATTCGCTGATTTTTCTTCGGTCGGCCTTCCCTTCTCCCCTCTCAAAATTTGGTTGATTTTTGGCCCCAAATCGCCGCATTTTGCCAAAAAACATCTTTTTTCTCTCTGGGCGGGGGGGGTTGGGGGAATATGGGCATAAAAAATTTGGGCATGCACCCCCCACCCCACCCACCACCCCCAATGCCCCCATATCCCCATTCCCACCAACCATCCCCCAATCCCCACCCTATCCCCATCCCCACCCCACGAGATCATCCCCCCAAGTTTGATGCCTGTTCATGTGTTTTTTACCAAAAATAGCAGCATATTTACCATAATAGTTAAAAATTGGTCAATTTTCACCGCGTTTCGCGCGCGGCGCAATTTGGTTCTAATTACAATACATTTAGGATTTTTAGCTTTAAATGGCAATTTGTTTGCGCGCTTGTGCTTCGCGCGCACATGTCCTAATATGGATCTTTTCATCAACCCTTTTTCATTCATAAATTTTTTCATCAACTCATCCCCCCCCCCCCGCCCCAATGTCAAGAAAGAAATTCACGCCACTGCGGGTTATCCAATCCCCCTCGCGAACACTATATTCTGCATATATATCAGCCCGAGATATAATCGGCTTCGTTAAAAATCGCCACGATTTCTATCTGGTCGAAACGTTTCCCGCGTTTATAGGGACACATTTTTGAATTCTATTTTGATTCCAAACATATCAAAACTACTATAACTTCTTGCTACTGGCTACGGCAAAGTTGCGTCCACAATCTCTCCTATATTTTCAACAACTGTTTTGCACCATCTAAACAGTTATACACATCATCTGAAAACATAACCTAAAGCCCACTCAATCTATGAAAAATACTAAGTCCACCTTGACAAAATTGCTAGAGAGGGTTGTTTTTTTTTTTCCCTGTAAAGCTCTCAACAACCACCATATCAAAGGTAAAACGGGCAAAACCCTGGAAGAATAAAACTGACAAAATCTATTCCAACTGTCCACCAGGGTACCAGGTGGATCCAAAAAGGATACAGGAGTGACACAGCCAACATGGGATACGAGTAAATACAAAAAAGTGTGTCACACATCCAATGGGGTATAACCCGGAAAGACATCGAATTTTTGCATTTATATTAGTGAACGTCTTTGCCCCTATTTTGACAAATGGGTAGATCATAAATTCATGTTCAGGGAATTTTCAATTTGTGTAGTATTTGAACATGTTTTGCATGCTATGCCTGCAAAATTTTGTAGCACTGCAATTGATATATTAAAGTGGAAAATGTGGTCATTATTTTCAGATGGCCCGCATATTTCCGCCCACATTCTTCATTTGCATTCTAAATATTTTTCAGACTACATTTCGGATGGGGGGAGTCTTATTAGCAAATTATTATTAGAGAATATTGATTCTACTTTAATGTCTCAATTACTACACATGTTGCAAGTGCATGGCATAACCAGGCAATCATAACAATGTTTTCAATAAAGCAAGAGTTAATATGTTGAATAAACCCAAATTAGCAAAAATGGCAGATTTTAATGCAAAGTAGCATGTCTTGCCATGCTTTCTTTTTTCTACCTTTTTATTGTTGTTTGGGAGGATTTGTTACATAAGTTAACAGCAAGAAAAAAACCCGTAGCAATTTTGTCTCAGGTCATCATACTGTATTGAGGGCCTAATACCCGTTCACTTGGACTCAATTAAATCATCGGCATTGCACTCATCGTACATAATGACATCTTTGGAAACTTCCTATTAGATTTTCCAATATAGAATGATCTCAGAGTATAAACAACTGACTAATTTTCTAAATTTAGTATTTTTGCGAATTCATTCAGATAAACAAAGTCGTTTCCCGTGCGAAATCACAATCTGGAGATTCTATAACATACTAAGCAAATTGGGGCATATCGCGAAATTAACAGGACCACCAACCCATATCATAAGAATAGACTAATATTATACAAATATTGACTGTCCAAGAGGGACATAGTCACTCTATTGACACGACGAGTGATCTCGAGGCCGTACTTTTTTCCCGAAGCGGAGCTGAGGGAAAATAGTACGTCTCGAGATCACCGAGGCCCGAATAAAGGGCAGTTATTATTTGTTTATACTATAGTGGAGGGGGCCTATGTAATAAAATTTGGTGAAGTTTCATGTTCATTGTTTGGCAACCACTATTAAACGTAGAGACTATGAGGTCTGACGATTCAGAAAATCGATGTGCCATTTTTCTGTTGAACTTTTAGTCACCGTGGACCACAAGGTCAAAAGGTCACAATTGTCCCTACATCGTCCAAAATATATGGACTTGGTACCAAATGGGGCACCCATTTCACAAGAATTAATTGTACATGATATTGTATTTTGTATTTCACTTTTGTTTCTTGTAATATGCAAAATATCTACTTAGAGACAATAATATGCATAAAATTGCCTCTATGCAGGCCCAGTCCTGTCCAAGCAAGAGTTAGGCTCACGTTCTTGCACAATGTAGTCATCTGTAAACACTCTACTCTGCTTAACTGTAGAATGAACCCTACACAATCCCCATTAGTTCTTGATATAGCCTAATACCATGGGGAAGTAAAGTAAAGCAAGTTGTTTTGTAAAAATGTGCAAGAGAAAAGAAAGATAGATGTAGTCTAACCAAATCAATGTTACGAATCGTCGTTAATACCGTGAAATAACCACATTTCGCACTTCAGAGACAATACTATTATCTTAGTCTCAGTCACATGTATGATGTTTTCATTATTCGATCCCATCCAGAGACCCTGGATAGCTGTTAAAGCACGATCAAGTTAGTCACCCTATATCCGGGGGGGGGGGTCTCAGGTTTGGTTTGGGAAGGACGTGCACCCGGAAGTAGTACCCATAACTGCACCTTTTTTTGCCAAAAAGGGACCCATAGTTTTACCAGAGATGCAAATGTTGGGCCAAACTTAATGCAAATTGATTTGCCCTTTTTTCAAATGGGAACAATTTTGACTTCAGATTGGGAAAATTGACTAATTTTCCCAACAATTTCAGAAACTTGGGTTTCCGATTGAGAAAATATTGAAACGACCCATTGTCATATACCAAAATTGGCATGAAAAAAAGGGGTCCATTGATAATACCAGAAGGTTAAAAATGGGACTAATGTCTGTGGCAAGTCCCCGTATGGGACTAAAGTCGAAGGGTGGGGGGGGGGGGGGTTGCCAACATAAAAATGTACATTTTTGTTTAAAATATTATGCACAGTATGGCTCTAAAACTCTGTTTATTTACTTGCCATACTTTAGAACTGAAAACCGCATGAAAATCCGATATTCCTATTTTTTTAGAGCAAAATTGGATTTTCGCCGCCTATTTTCCATGGAAAATGCCACTTTTTGTCGGCACAATACTTTATGACGTCCCTTGTAGCCATACTACTTAGGTAGGTTTTGTACTTTATTTTGGTATAAATTGAAAGAGGAGGACACTAACTGAAGTGATTCACAGACACAGTTTTTAAGATTCTTAGCAATTAACAGTTTAATATCTTTAATCATCTCTGCCCGGGTTGTCTGGTAATCGTCAAAAGTTAGTGCAAAGATTGAGAACGGCTTTACACCTGAAGTGAAAAGTATGTAATACATTGGCTCATGATAAATAGTCCAATTCCAGATTCATATTCAAACAATCCCCCTTTCTTCAGAAGTGACCAGGGAGAAAGATAAGCCACTCTTCAGTAGGGGCATCAAGGTTAGTGTATGTTAATGTATGGTGTTTTTTGTGAAAATCATTTTATTAATAAAACTATAATTCAGACCAGAAATTTATAAGTGTTGTCTGAAAATGTATGTGGGTATTGCATAATGACTCTCAATAAACTTTCATAATTTAGATTTTTCAAATGGAGTCTGCATGTGTATTTGTATTCAGTGTGATAAGTGAATCGATACATCACAAGCATTTTAAGTAACAAGTAACAATTAATCGAGTAATATGTGATGGTTAGAACATTAACATTTAACAAGAGTAACAATGGTGCTGTTTGCCACCGTGCCAACCAACCAGAACTGGCCACCAGCACTGTGAAGATGTGAATACCACGGCCATGCTACAGCAGTACCACTGGCATGACTACAGTTCATCTCTGAACCTTGCCTGGCTATTCCTTTGAGATCCTTCCAGATCTTGTTCTTTTGGTTTGATCTTGGGCCTCCTGGTTTTGGGGCGCTTGTCAGTTTCCTTTGACTAAGCGCCGGCACATCTGGATCCTATGGTGGCTCGTTTCTTTTGGTTCGCTTGGAGGATGGTCTGGTGCAAAATGCACTTGTTTTTTTTCCAGTTTCCTTGTCAGCATTTTTTATCTGCTGGTACTGATCCCGAAGCTTGGATCTGTGGCGTCTTATGATTGACCCGCTGGGCAGTTCAACGTCATAGGATCTGGGTTGGTTTGCATATCTTGGAAACTTCCGCAGGTCTCATAATCTTGTCTTCTTGGTTTTGGCACCCTACCTTCTGTCCTTGTGGAGTGGGAGAGTTCTTTTTCCGGCATGCTTGTCATGGTCCCTCTTCATCTTCCTTTCCCCTACTCCTTTCTTGGCGGTTTTATGATGTCTTGTCTCCTGCAGATTTGTTGGAGTTTTGTTGGAACTGATGACTTGGCAGCTGCGTTCTTATACGTCTTCCAAACAGTATCTCTGCTGGTGATTGGAGATTTGGTTCAATTGGGTGTGGCTTCTGAGATTGAGCCATTGCAGTTGCAGATCTTGCTTGCTTTTTCTGCATTTGCTGATCAGAGCTTTGACAGTCTGACGTCCGTTCGGCTAAGCCATTCGAGCGGGCATAACTCGGGGAATGAGGTATGTGCTTTATGCACCTTTGCACACATATCTTGAAAATGGCTGTCCGACGATTTAGGTCCATTGTCCCCCTGAGATGGATCTCAACAGAGCGTCCAAGAGACTGAATGTGGGATGAGAAAGCTTGTTTGCCACTGTTTCACTGGCGGGTGTTGTTCATCTTGTGTCAGAACTGGATCTTTGATTGTATCATCTGTGATGAGAAGATACTCTTCACCATCTAAGTGAACGATCTGACGCTATTTCGTCCACGGAGTCATTGGTATTTCATGCGGTTCTAGTGGCTCTTTCTTCTGGCTTGGCTTAATTCTCCTGGCATAGACGCATCTTTTGACGAGGCGGTCAATATCTTGGTTTATTCCTGGCCAGTAAACAGACTCCCGGGCTAAGTCTTCTAGTTTTTTTTCAATGCCCATGTGGCCTTCATGGCAAGTTGGTGGCGAGTATTCCTGGCGCAGTGGCTTCAGGTATCAGAACTTGGCATCCTTTGAAGATGACGCCATTAGACAACCCGAGCTCACTCGACATCCGCCCCAATATGGTCTTATGTCCCCTTCGGGACCCTTGATGGTTTCTGGCCATCCAGAGGTGATCACTTGTGTCAATTCCCTGAAGACTGGATCTGTGGCAGTTTTCTTCCTGAAGATCTTCCTGTTTTACTACTCCGTCGCGAAATTGATAAGGTCAACGTGCCAGGTATCCTCCACATCATCATGTCGATTTCCTTCGCCTTGGAATGTCCAGGTTATACCTCTTCACTCTTGGACGGGTTGGTAGACGGCTCAAGGTTATCCGAAGGTATCATCTGACCCCTCCGTTTTGTACTTGACCTTGGTTGTACCCTTGTACCTTGACGAGGAGTCTCTTCAGTCGAGGTGGTGCACATGATAGGGGTTTCTTTGTGATCATTTCTAATCTCACGGTTTTTATGATTTTTTCTATTCTCCAACGGAGATTCTCGGCCACACAAGTAGTATGGAAATCTTGTAATTCCAAAAACTAGGCCTAACGTCTCACGCTCACTGCTCTATGTAGAGGTAGTTTGGATTGTGTCTCTGATAGGCTCTTGGAAGCAAAAGCAATCGGCTTGTTGTCTTGTAGCAGACAGGCTACCAGGCCCTTCATCGACGCGTCTTACTTCCAGGGTGGTAGGCTTTGTTATGTCGTAGTACTGCAGACACGTGTCAGCCGTCATTAGTCCCTTCAGCTGGTCGTAGACCGACTGATGATCGTCTGTGCCATAGGAAAGTAAATTCTTTTTCCAGCAGTTCTCTCCATCTCTCGCTGGTTTTGCCTTGGTTGCTAAGTGTGGAACATACGCGCCAGGGATTTATTTAGGCCTAAGAAGCGTTGAAGGTCTTCTTTGTCTTGTGTAGAGTCGGCATGGCCGTCAGATCTTCAATTTTCTTCTGGGTCGGCGTTTTGGATACATCTAGCCAGGTATACGGACCCGAAGAGCTGAATCTCACCTTGTTGCGGAGAGGCACTTAGCACTTTTGAAGACTAAACCTTCCTTCTTATCCACTTCCATTAACGTATGATGTTGCTATCATGTTCCTCTATGGTTTTCCCAAAGACGACAATATCATCGGCGATACACACACATCCAGGTACCTGTTCTATACAATCCTGTCCATTTCCATCTGAAAGATGTCTTGGCTTACATATAGCCCAATTGAAGCCTGCAGAAACAGTACCGTCCCCCCCAGAACGGTGTG
Organism: Ophioderma brevispina; assembly: GCA_023653785.1. Taxonomy (NCBI): domain Eukaryota; kingdom Metazoa; phylum Echinodermata; class Ophiuroidea; order Amphilepidida; family Ophiodermatidae; genus Ophioderma; species Ophioderma brevispina. The sequence continues at coordinate 37,967 of JAMKCH010055710.1, read as the reverse complement.
CGATGTAGTGAGGGTCCTGTGACGCTTTTGTGAGGTGGATTACCAATAAACCGGCCTTCCGCATCGACTTTGAGAAATACTTGGCTTTTGCTATGCTGCGGGTTTATTTCTTCCAAGCGTCGGGTATTTGGTGGGCAACCGCTTCAAATCAAAAAACTTTGTTGAGACTTTTTGTATCCAAACCAACACGTATCGAACGCGTCCTTCTTGACCGCTAGTGGTGAGACTGCTGCAGCGCAGACAGTTGGATGGTTACTTTTTCTGATGACTCCTTGGTCAACCATCTTGTCTAGCTCTCAGTCTTTACTTCCTCTTTCAAGTGTACTGGGTATTTCCTTGGTGCATCAATGGAGTGGTGTTGCAGCCTCATCACTAGATGAAGGCTGGCTTTTGCGCTTAAAGTTTCCAATTTTGTCAAACTGCGAAGGATACTTCTGGCCTTTCAAGTCAGCTACTGTTGTCCACGGAGATGGTGTTCACGTTCACAGGTTTGTCTAAACGTTTTGTGTTGATGTTGACAACTTCAGCTTTTAGCACATAGCCAGTCCAGCTACAGCAGGTCCTCACATCAACTACATAGAAGGTTTGTGTGGACCACCTGAGAATCGGTTCCTTTGCACACCAGTTCAAGACCTTCCGAGACATGTGACTTCTCTGTGCCATTGTATGCTTTCAGGCGGCTTTAGATGTTGAAACTATGTCTTCCACTTGTCTGTTGTACATTTGGCTTGATTGTTTATGAGTGCGCAAGGTTGTTTCCTTCTGCTCCGGTCATTCTAATTTCAGCAGGAGGTTGTGCTGTCTCTCTTATCGGGTCATACTAGTTCAAATATTGGCATATGCTTCTGTGCTGTCGTCTTCCAGACATAGGTTGGAGACCGGATTGTGGTAGAAGGTATGGTACTTGTTTCATGTCGCTATCTTCTACTCCGAACTACCACTGATTTGTTTTTCTTCGGTTTTCTTGTTCTTGTCTGCGCCTTGATTGGGATCTTCCTCGGAATCCTCGGGATCTCCTAGATCCCCTGTTAGGTGGTTGTGATTGACATTTAGCACGGAGTTCCGGCCAATTTTTGGACCAATGTCCCGTGGCCACATTAACGTGCAGGGGTCATGGTACGTGGACACTCAGTGGGGGTGGTTTAGACCACAAATTTCTACAGTCTTTGATCTCTGTGCGAGCATTGATACCCGTACTTTGCACTTAGGGTCAGAAAGCTTTGGTGAATTCTTAGTCGCTGCCCACCAGCATCCATGGCCTCATACTGCGTCCGTCTTCCAGTAGTGACGACAGGGAAAGGCCTGGGTTTGACAACAGATCTTTGCGGAATGCTTTAATTCGGGTTGAGGCTATCACTAACTCTATGATTGCGTTCAGCCAACTCCTCAGGTGTGAAGTCAAGTACGACGCCTATCGCGGCAATTGTTGACAAAGTCATCTATTTTTCATGTGGCCTTGCCTGAGCTGACGTAAAATCGGGATTCTATGGATCCTGAAGTTTAAATCTACATGCAGCTGGGAATCAAATATATTCCAAAGCTTTTCTGGATCTTGTTGATCTTCTCAATAGGCCTGAGGTATTTATCTTCTGAAACCTTGTTGCCAACAGCTATTTGGATTCTAACAGCTTGTTTCTTTTTGTCCGTAATCCCTGCGGTCTAACATGACGGCTGAAGCCTTTGCGTAAACAGCTGGAATCCTTGTGATGTTGGTTGCATCCCCGTAATTTCCGGGGGGTACTTAAAGTATGGTGTGTCTCCGCCATCTGTGGATTTTCCCAACTGCACAGTAGCACGAAGACACGGCTGACTGGCTTTTTTGTAGCAAACAGCAACGAAAGTTAGGAATAGGGAAGGAAAACACAAAAGACTCACCAGGTGGTTTGTATACAAGGGGTTGGTTAGTACAATACCCAAGGTTAGTTCGATACCAAGAGGCCTGTGTGGAAGTGAAAACACAAATAATAGATCAATTGGTTGGTGTAAGTTCAAAAAAAAAAAACTGGGTTTTAAAAGATATACCTGACGTGTTCATAATTATCGAAATGTTTGCTGTTATGAAATATCATCACACACAAATTTCACAAAGTTTGAAGTTGTATTATAACTGAATTACTAAAGTCTGCTTGATTCATGTACTAAAGTCTCTCTTGATGTGTCGCACAGCTCTGGATTTTTTTAATCAGAGAAAACAGCACAAAAAATTTCTTTGATTTAATCTGGAGTTTCAAATCTCGGTGAAAATTTATAGTTCAGCGCTAACAAAGCTGCCGATCAGCTGATTAATGTTTATAAAGTGCGGCTTAAAAATTAGATTTCCAAGGACTTCGACGTCAAATCAGCTCTTGCGATTCCTCTGCAATGTCAGTGTGCTGGAACAGTTCACGATGCCTCATCACCTGGCGTAGAGTGTAGTGTTTGAGTGATAGCTTCAGTCCACGTGGATCTCCGTATTTGGGCATGCGATCGCCTTATATGGACATGCGATCGCCTTATATGGGATGCGATCAAGCGGATTTGGGGGGCAATTAGTTCCGGGCTCACTGCGCGTCCATGTGCTTGCAGTACGGAGAATCGCTTAGGACCGCACGTTTACTAGGCTACTGCCAATTTTACTTCAACAAAGTAAAGTATGATAACAAAGTAAAGTATGATGGCCCAAAACGGCAGTTTAGTTATTTCGCAACAGTTACAAATGTACGCAAGTGCTGATGATTTAGTCGTTTAGTGCTTACGCTGGGTCTTTTGACAGTTATGCTTTGTTTTATCAGGGCGGAGGACGAGGCAGGGTGATGATCAGCAAATTACAAAGGTGTCAACGCCGTACAACTAACTGTTGCAGTTCAACTATTGAAGCCTTCTGGTGACGATAAGGAGTAGCTCACACTGGGGTACGATTGATCCACGTATAATTCCATAGAGTTACGGTACCGAAGGTTGCGTAAGTTGCTTCTTGAGTGAAGTTGCTCTCAAATCTGACTTCCGATGACTTGCTCGGTAGTTGAATTCGGCAGTCGACGTGGGCAGGACGACCTGTGCTAGATGGTCAAATGACGATTAGTCAGAAATTGTCCAATTCTTGCGTTAGCTCGGACGATGATTCCTGAGTCAAATCTGTGGCGTTAATTCCCACTTATGCCACCATGAAGTGATTCACAGACACAGTTTATATGATTCTTTAGCACAGTTTAATATCTGTAATCCACTCTGGCCTGGTTGTCTGGTAATCGATCAAAAATTGGTGCAAAGATTGAGAACGCTTTACACCTGAAGGTGAAAGTGAGTATAAATGTGCTCATGGATAAAATAGTTCCAAGTCCAGATTCAATATTCAACAGTTGGCACCCTTATGACCATTCTTGGATTGTTTCTAGCAGGCAAGTGAAACGAATAAGCATTCGAAAATGTGCATGTTATTTCGTAACTTAGCGGCTACCATTCCCGTCCCTGCTATCACTTTCTAAGGTTAAAAATTTGGCGCATTTTATGCAGTTACACGGCGGCCTATGGGAATCATCACCACAAATGGCCCGCCCTATAAATTCCCCGTACCTCAAAAATGGCCGACTGTGACGTCGCATTAGACAGCCCCTATTGGCAATGGTTATTCATTAGCAAGCTCCTTTAACCCGCCATATTTAGGGAACAGCAATTTAAACGTTTTTTGCAGTATTGATTCTGGGAATCAGCATCTGTTTGAAAAATGCAATAACCTTGACAATAATTACATAATGGTAGCAACAAGACCTTCTGGTACAATTATAAATGAATTTTGATATAATGGTTCCTGCATGTTGACAATCTTTTGGTAGTGTGTTGTAATAAAGCAACAGGATGAAAAAACCTTTATCCAAAAAATGGAAACAAGATGTTTCACTGAAATCCATATCAGTGGTAATCTATGCATTGTACATGTTCGAACACAACATTACATTAATTTGTTAATTTTGATATTTCTTCTGTATTTTCAGAAAAGGTTAAGACATTTCAAGGAAAAAGTGTGAAATTCTATTAAAAAAGTGCGAAGAAAGTAGTTCTACTAATAAGCAAAAAAAAATCAGGTTTAGGAGTGACTAGTGGTATAGGATGGACTAGTGGTATAGGATTGACTAGTGGTTTAGGATTGACTAGTGGTTTAGGATTGACTACTGGTATAGGATTGACTAGTGGTTTAGGATTGACTAGTGGTTTAATTAGGATTGACTACTGGTATAGGATTGACTAGTGGTTTAGGATTGACTACTGGTATAGGATTGACTAGTAAATGATTGACTACTGGTATAGGATTGACTTGTGGTGTAGGAATGACTACTGGTGTAGGATTGACTCAGTGGCGTAACCATTTGGGGGGGGGGGGGGGGGGGGGGGGCAGGGGGGGGGCAAGTTTCCCCCTCTGGCTCGAAAAAATTAAAGTAAATTCGGCAATTTCAGTGAAAAACAGATGAAGCAAAGTTTGGTCCATTTTGGTTTAAAAGTTGCAGAATTCAGAAACCTTTACCAGAAAAAGTGCAAAATTTGACTAAGTACTAGGAAAACTTTGAACTGGGTCACCTAACATGTCATGTAGGAATTGTTTGGGACATGTTTTGGATGATACTGATCACATATAAAGTGGTCTGTAGTGATGGAAAAAAAAATTTTATAGTGAAAGGTTCTGAATTCAGCAACTTTTAAACCAAACTGAGCTTAATTTTGCTTGATATGTAATCCACATTTTTTCACTGAAGACATCAAAAAAACAAAACAAAACTTCTATCACAGTGATTGTTATAGTGTATGCTAATATTTTTTCAATGCTAGAACTTCATATCAGGTGTACGCGTCAAAATATGCGCCCTCTATGTGTGGTCCCATTTTAGTCCATTTTGCACCATGGCAACTATTTGAGGGCCTATTTTTACTAGGGGGATACAAAAAAAATTTACTTGCTTTGTTATTGATGCAACAAGTGGCAACTACTGATTATATAAATAGCATTAATAAAGTTTTTTTAATACTGAATCACAGTTTTATAGTCCGAGTCGTAAAACTTTGAGAGCCCATAACTTCAAAACGGAATGGAATTTGAATTTTTCCTTTTGACCTCCTCTGTAGCCCCATAAAATGTACCTTTGACTGCAATTTCAACAAAATCTGAGAGGGTGGGTTCCACACCTTGGTGTTTTGGCATGGAATGACCCCTAACTATAAACCATAACCCTAAACCCTAATCCTAACCCCTAGTGAAGGATAAGTCTGTAGGACTCTCATAAGGTATATTTTTCCAACTTGACTCAACCCCTAACTCAAACCCTAACCCTAACTCAAACCCTCTAACCCTAACTCAAACCCATGGTCCTTTGTCCATAGTAATATATCTGGTGCATGACAGACTTTCCACTATAGCAGAAATGGAATGCATCCAATTAAATTAGATAACACGAATGACCTTTATAGCGACAAAATGGCAACCTACACAGTTAAACTAAGCAGCAAAAGCAATGAAATATCTCTATATGTTCCACAAAAACAATTCTTCCATTTTTTTTTCCAGAGTTGGAAAGTTGTCCTGTTGAAAATTTGCGTGCATTTCTAGGTGTTGATTGCAGAGCAGCACTAGCTATGGTCAACACACTTCTCATACTCACTCTATTTGTCATCACTGTTGCTATTGGAATATGGCTTAAGAAGAGGTTGGTGTTATCCATTTAGTATGCCAAAGTCAAATAAGAGTAGTTTCCATCCAAGAGTCTGTTTGCAAAACTCACACAGAGCCCTACATATACCAACTCATGGATATGTCCTACAAACATGACATAATAAACCCTTTTTGGCCTGCACAATACAATGTGTTGTGCGGGCTTTATGTTATACCACAGAGGGCGGGCGGGCAGGTGGGCGGGTTTTGGGCTGGCAGGCGGGCGAATGGGCACCAAAAGCATTAATCCACGTAAACCGATTACTCAATAAACTTCTAACATGGCACGATGATAGAACATGACAGACAAGGTCATGGACTGTATACTTTTTGGACAGGTTGTGAATATTAATGAGCTCATTTGCATATTTTCAATAAAAATGTGATTAAACCACAGTTGTGGGGCCATCTTCATTATACACTGTTATTGTTAAACTAGTTGCAGAGTGCTCTGACTAAATTCAGATCCTATCTAGAGAAGAAAATTAAATTTGAGACCGTACTCATTTTGATTTTCACATTTCTTATGGTAAAGACAATATGGGCCACAAAAAATGTCAAAAACTTGGATCTGACTTTGGCTATTCCAGATGAATTCCATAATGCAAGGCACAAGTCAGCAACTTCAAGTACCTTGTGTTCTATGCAGCTCACTAGTCTACAGCAGCTATGAAGCCCTTTCCATCATACACAGGGCTAAATAAACTGGGCCTACCAAGGTTGGGAACCTTATAGGAAGTGTGTACAAAATAATCTACCATTGCTATGTTTTGGTGTGCTTGGAAACTTTAATGACTATTGATGTAAATAAATCCTTATATAAAGGCACTTGTGAATTGCAAAAGGAATCAGAAAACTGATCAACAATTGTCTTGTGATAGGTTCAGTTTATTCAACCTTTGAACTTATTAAAAATACATCACAGTCCCCGGACGGCGAGTGTTGTCTGCCGTCACGGTTTTGACATTTTGACCGGCCAAAGGTCACATGAGGTCACCAAGGTCATATGAGGTCACCAACATGTCACCCCATCCCGCCCCCTCCTTTCCACCAAGTTACATCATCGTAGCCCTTACAGAATTCATACGGCATGCAATATATTAAAGGTTAACATTTTGACCGCAGACACACACACATACGACCAGAGTAATCCCTATATGTGCCTTCTGCAATCCTTGCAGACAACACAAAAATAGTGTATCATGGCCAGGAAGTAAAAATATTTTAAATCGGTTCTACTTTAAAGTTGTGGTTGCATGGAGATAAGCACTTTTTCTTCATTGTTTAAAATTATGCCATTTACAAATTTCTAAAATGTGTGTTTAGAAATTAGGATTGTAATGGCATCTTATTGAGATTTTAACTACTTAGTTCTCAGGCAGACAAGGATGAATATTTATTAATCTTTTCCTGGAGAAGATTAATAAATATTCCTGGCCATCTCCAGGAAAAGATTAATAAATGTTCATGGCATCTTATTTGCTGCAATTTGTTGAGTAGTTTCATATTATTTTTTGTCACTAATTGACAAGTGCTACTGGCTGCTAGAACTGTCAGTCAATAATGTTGTGGAGTAGTAATTGAAAGTGGGCAATGGATGGCACAGCATATAATGGTCCTTTGTAACACTGTGCCTAACATGCACTGTGATTTTCTGGAACTCATTCACAGAACGCACAGGCACGGCAAATGCATGGGTTGGTTACCAGTACAATACTCACACATAATTATTAGTAAAGGAATAGAAGCTGTTCAAAATCAAATGTAGCATTAATTCTGTGCCTTTGACTATTTTTTTCCAAAACTGCAGTGCTTTTCTTTGAAAATCAGATAAAAATTGAATAAAATCCAACAGGAAATGCTTTTGTCAGCTATATGAAAGGTTAAATCTGAGTACCCTGAGTACCTGCAACGAAAGTGATGAAATCGCTGATTTCCTAGAAACCTTTCCTGGAGATTGTGATATTTATTCTTACATTGAACAAAACCATGTTTCTTTTCATCATCAATTAGGTACGACCGAAAAGTGAAGTTAGCAGAAGAGCGGTTTAAGGAACTTGGGTTACTAGGACTTGGTGGGGATACATTGCTTACCTTGGATGAGTGGGAGATGCCTCGTGAAAATGTGGTACTGAATCGCAAACTAGGTGAGGGTGCCTTTGGAACAGTTTACGGTGGTGAAGCATTGGTGGATACATCTAAATGGGTTGCTGTTGCTGTGAAAACTCTCAAAGTAGGCTCCACTATAGAGGAAAAGGTAAAGCCATTAGAATATTTACCATCAGCTGAATCCTATCTTTTTCATGTTTTGAGCCACAAATGGTTATTATCTTGCTGTGGTTAATTGATGGAAACTCCTATTTATGATTGTTTATGAGCATTTTTAGATTAAGATATTTTGGGTCTCTCACACTTAAGTCACACTTCACACTTTCTTATTCAAAGACTTTAAATTTTGCCCACTCAAAATACCTAATCCAGTCTACAGTTCAAAGATTGTAGGCTTACATTCACATCCATTTCACACACCAGAGTTATTTTCAGTTATTGCATCTGATTCCTCATACATAGGCCTATGGTACCATTCCACACATTTGTTTGATTTGATTAAGTGCCTATGTACATTTTTGTTATAAACTATCTTGTCTTCTTCTTAGCATATCCACAAGTCATTGGGAATGGCTTGTGGTGGTGTCAGGATTTATTCAACTGAGTATGTTGATCCAGGGCCGCGTGTATCCATGATATGGACACTCCTAACGTGGTCCAACTATCATGTGGTCCTTATTCAACACATGATTCAGCATAAAACTAAAACTTGTTATAACTTTGTTATTATCAACTGTGTATGTGATTTACTTCTCAGCTGGATTTCCTAAGTGAAGCTGAAATGATGAAGCGTTTTGATCATGAAAACATTGTCAAGTTACTTGGGGTGTGTACCAGAGGCGAGCCTATATATGCTGTTATGGAATTCATGCTTCATGGTAAGGAATTTATTAATGTGATCAATTATGTAAGGTGTTGTACATGCTATTTAACTTACTAGCTTAGATTATTATATTAAGACCAAATTTGTCTTTTAAAAAGATCTGAGAATCTCATTTGCTTTAAAGAGACACTGGCAACAATTTTCAAAATTGATATCTTTTAGCCCTCCAATGAAATAATTAACCCCAAATTGGGGGCCACAGTCCAAGAACCATTTTTCTTTATAGTAGACATTTCAGTAGGCTAAAATTCTTTAAAATTTATTAAATCTGTTTAAAAAAATAATCTGCAATTCACAGGTTATTATTGATTATCCTTATACTAAGAATATAATAATGTTCATACCATTTACTAAGGCATATGAAAGGATATTCCATTCTTGTTTGTTATTGTCTGTTTTTGTCTTTTATATCTGTGTGCAGGTGATTTAAAAACTTTCTTATTAGGACGGCGACATCTTGTGGGTAGAGATGGTAAGGAAGGTTTTGAGATATCCCCACATCAACTGACAGCAATGGTATTAGATATTGCCTCAGGATTGGACTACTTGGCAGTCAATAGATATGTACACAGGTATGATGTCACAAGTAAATATTACATCCAAGATTATAGTGAACACAACAAAACAGTATGATGAATAGCCATTTCTTTCATTCTAAAATGTTTAAGTCGGTAAAGCATGTACTTTTATTAAGAACGGCATGCTGAAGAAAAAGGCCAGCCAGATACGTTACACAGATACGTTACTTAAGTGTTAACGTTAGGCAATATACTAAAAATCGGATATCTTTTTAAGATCACCCATGCATTGTTCCGAGTTCTGTAAATATTAAAGTTACAATTTTTAATGATTTTCAGGAATTCGTAAATGTTGATATTTGGTCAATTTTTGAGACCCAAACATTGAACACTTTAACGGATGAATGCCCAATTGACACAATTTTGGCGTATTATACTTTCTGAATTGAAATGAACAAAAAAAAAAAAAAACATGAGTACTCACACTTGGTTTATATACACTTTATTCAGTCATGTGTAACTTGATGGATGACACAAAAAGTGTGTAAAGCAATGGGTGCAGTGAGCCTAAGTAGTAGTAAAACCAAGTTTTAAATCTGGGGTGTCCCGTAAAAGGGGTGGCCGGATTCACCTGCACATTTCAAGCAAACTGCTGGTGAGGATTTTTGGAGCAAAATAATGACGGATTCCCCTTCTGTTTAGAGGGCACATGTGGCCAGTGGATACAACCACCGCCTCATGACCATATGGTCCTGGGTTTGAGTCCCGTGTGAGGCCAATGTGGTTGTGCACTTGCGGCAAGGCACTTCCCTAGGTGTAAATGGGGAGCTGTTAGGATAGTGTCCATTGAGCGCCGTCCAAACGTATGAGTATGCCTTGGACATTTGTAGGCAGCTGACATTAGTGGCAGCGGAAATAATGTAAAACGCTTGATACATTTGAAAAAGCGCTATATAAATATCGACATTTCTTTGATAGAAGTCCTTTTAATAAGGGTTTTTTTTTTTGACTGTGTTCCCTTTAATTAGGAGTCAGTATTCTCGTTGAAACTTCTAAAAACTGACAATTGATGGACATTAATAAATGCTGTTTGCTTTTACAGAGATCTAGCATGCCGTAAAATTGCTTGGTAGATGCTGCACACACAGTGAAGATAGGAGACTTTGGTATGACTAGAGCGATTATTATGACTCTAAAACTATTACAGACTTGGAAAAGAAGGTATTCATATTTTCCACACTGTTAAGGATAACTATAGAACAAAGGAAGATGAACATGCTGTGTTAAAGACACTAATCAGTGATATTACACGAAAGAGTCAAAATGGTGACATGTTTTGACAACGGATTTGGATTAATTTTAATCCACGGACTACATCCTGTGTAAATTTTATGAAATGTAATGTGGCAAATATTGGGATTTTCTGTCAAAATCTAGTTGTTACACATGTTCTTTCTATGGAGGGGATATAACAACTGCTTTTACCTTCGTCGAGTCAGGACGTCCGGGTATTATGCAGTGATCGCAGCAAATGCAAGAAAAGCGGGCATTAATTCAAAGCGCTGGGGCATATCACACAGCATGTATAAAGGTGGTGCGAAACTGCACAACACATGCAAAAAGTCTGACGCGCTGACGTCACGGACTCATGGGAAGATATTGTAATGGAGTGTAGTGGGCAACTATAACATACAAATACATGACGAGGCCAATATGGCAAGATTACCACAATGGAATTTTCTGTTTTTTGCATAGGTGATCGCTCTTGCAAATTCCTTCTTAGATCAGTTGTCACAAAATTGTATTGCCACTGCTTGAAATTGTTCTAACAATAAAAGAGAGAAATTGTATGGGGTCAAACAAATGGACAGTAATGGACTAAAATATCCCAATTTGTCCGTATAGGTGTGATGTTGGTCCTATAACTGTAGGGATGTTAGGTTAGGGTACCTAAATTAATACATATGCAGAAATCTAAATTTTGATGGATTTTTTTTAATTTTCTGGTTGAGCCAAATCACTGATAGTCCTTTGAATTTTCTGCTTGAAATTAATAGTGTCAGCTTGACATGAAAAATTGTCTTGCATGAATGAGAAAGAAACTCTATTTTGGTACAGGATCAAGAATGTCATAGTATGATGTTTATACCATTAGTAATCAAAAAAATCTGAACTGTGAAGAATGGCTAGAAGTGTCGTCTGCCAGCCCAGGTCTTGATCAGCAGTTCATCTTTGATGCATTTAGCACTACTTCTAAAAAAAAACATGGATTTTTATGGAACTAATAAAAACCCTACAATGGCGATTCTCAAGTAGAAGTCAAAGGGTATTTATTTGAATGATGTGGAAATCATTTTTCAATTTGTTGCATAGGTTGCCCCATTAGAAATGACTGCACTTATCAAATTCTGAAGAAAATTAAAATTGATGTTGAGGATCACAAGCTGGATCCTTAAGAAAAAGTTAAGTGCTCCCTTTTGTTTTTCCTTAGGTTTAAATTACCAGTGCGAGGATGGCACCTGAGAGTATAAGCGGAGGGGGTATTTACCACCAAGAGTGATTGTATGGAGTCTGGGTGTGGTATTTATGAGGTGGTTACATTTGGTAGTATGTCCATACCAGGGACTTCCAATTATGTCTAGATTACTTAGAAACAGCATTGCCTTGCCCACCCCGTGAAATGCAAACCACAGTTGTAAGTTTCTCAGAATTTTGTATTTTATTGTAACGTAATATCACCTGTAAGTTGTAGGTGCAATATGCGACCCCGGGAACGGTGCGTCCATGGGTGGCGTCATTACCCACCCCATTCTGACGCAGGGTACCCGTCATTGAAGCCTTTGGTCAGTCACAATTGAGAATAGGTGCGTAAATGTCTGTCATTTTACCTGGGTTCCGTAAATGCCCGTGTTCCTTCAATACGAACGTTTTGGTATGATAGAGCCCATTATCGTCCGGCTTGTTACAAGCATAAGAAGTGTATCCAAATTCGGATCCTTTCGCACGTTTCCACTTGTTGATGGTTTTTTATTTGTTCGTCATGTTCGTAAAACTTGTTTTGGTGACCTAGCTGAAAATACTCTGGGCCACTAAGAATATTTCAAGTTGCGAAAAACAAACCTATAGTGTAAAAATTTGATTTTTTTGGGAATATAATTCCAACTCGCGCACGGAAGAAAATGACCCAGACGGGACCTCCGTAAATTTGTCCATCGGCATCAGGAAAATGATGCCAACGAAATGGAGGCCGATTTTAAATAATTTTGCTGAGTTCCAATGTGGCAGCGTGTGTTTCCGTTTGAGTAGTATTATAAAGCCACAGGGAGTTTATGTCACTGTGCCGATAGCATCTGATAGGACTGGCTATCAAAAAAACGCAAGCGCGAGTGGGACGCGAAGACATCGCCGGCGAAGTGGAAATATGTTGAAAAGAAGCAGGAACGTTTAAATATAAAACTTGCTCAGATACTCTAGCTCAGATGGATGTTTTAAACATTCGCGAAACCTCAGGGTGTCATGCTTGAGAATTTAAAACAGAAAATAGCCACGGGCACATTTCTAAAAAAATCATTCCTCTCCTCATAAAGAAACCATTTGTATCCCATTCACAAACAAACTGTTGTATTCATGGAGATGTAAAAAGGGGACCCAAAATGTCACTCAGAAGGGGACTTTGAAAAACATCAATGTATTTTTCTATAATAGAACCGATTCACAATTGGGTTGACATATAAACTTCATTGCCAAAAGACAAGAGGGCTGAAACTTTCACTTCTATATATAATATAGGGAATTTGAAGGGGAAAAAATAGAAAACGAAAAGAAAAGAAAAATAGAAAAAGAAAGAAAGTCAGAAGAAGAAGAAGAAATAGACAACTCCAGGAGGATAGCCCGTTACGTACGATGAAGTCATAGTGCACATGTCGAGTTGTTGTGGTTGACCTTTGACCCTTTCAGTTTGCATTGGCCTACCACTGGCAATTATAATAGTTAGAGCCATAAATGTAAAAAGCTTCTGTATATTTGACCCTCTAGCTGACCACATTTTGACCTGGACCCCATATTGCTGCACATAAGAAATAGAGCCTTTTCCAGGGTTCTTGTGAACCCATTTGACATAAATATCTACTTTGGTTGATGAGTTATAGGTTTTTGCATAGTTATTAGCTCATTTGACATATCTTACACGTGACCCTGGGGCCAATATTCTGTACATGAATTCGTTTGGACATTATCCGCAACTTTGCACAGACATCACGATCCAAGTTTATAGATTTTGAGATATAGCATTTTTGCATATTAATAGATAATGCCGCCATTTTGAATGTAATGGGTTCCGATATTTAATTCTGTGTACAGCGTTTAGACGATGATTCATGCAGGAATTTTCAGCAATAGTGCACCTTATCTGTAGGAAGTAGGCTTCCAGATTTTAGTTTTTGACTCTATTGACCCCCTACGAGAGGTCAAAGGTTCAAATATGTCACCCTGATGTAGCTTGGGTCAGTGGTTCTTTGGACCGATTTTTGGTCAATATCGGCCCAGCCGTTGGCAGAAGGCGAAAAACGATGTCGGAAGAAGGATGAGAAGGAGAGACTTAAACAGGATAAGCAGATTACTATGCCCCGTTTCACGGGCATAGTAAAATCCCCTTATTTTTAATTTTAAACTGGGACTCGAATCTTGACCGGGGGAGGGAGGGAACGTCAACCATTTTACAATATGTTGCTCCACAACATTAGACCTCTCCCCCTCCCTTTTTTTGTTGACTGCGCCGCAGATCCAAAAGGGTCTTGCAATTTTATACCCAAGGAAGACAAAAGACCCCCTATTTCAGGCTGCCGAAGACTAATATAAAAAAGTTCCAGCTAGAAAGACTAATTTTGCAGAAAACTCATTCAGGTTTTGTTTTTCTTCTTCTGGCTTCTTATTCGTTATTGGATTATTTCTTCTTTTCTCTTTTTCTTTCTTTATTGTCAAGTTTGGGGTATTTTGAACATCGTAGCTCAAAGACCAGTTTTCCAGTATCATTTCAGTTGCCAAGACCCTGATTTTCAATTGCTCGTGGAGCATTCCCACCCAAAAATAAATGTTGTGCTGGGGGCGTGGAAACAATGAGGCTTGAGAGGGGCCTAAATATTGAACACATATCATTTGCTCCTCTGCCACGCCCATGCCATTTGTGAACGGTACTATCAAGCAAAATATATATTTTTTCCTTTCTTCTATCCCTTCTTTCAATATAGATTAAAATATCCAAATCAACAACGCGCAAACAGAAGATCAACAAAATTTCATAGAACATCAAAACACACGCACACCGCACGCACACACACACAACACACACACCCCCACACACCCACAACACACACACAACACACCCTCACACACACACCCACACAATGTTTTAACACGGGAAAAAACCAGGAAAAAAAATCATGAGATCAAGGTATGTAATAAGGTATTTGTCATTTTGAATACTAAAGATCTTTCACAACGAATAGGAAAGCTAGTAGTATCATGTTAAAATTCTAAATTTTCAACAAATGACTCCAAATGGGTTAGAGTTTTTTTTTTTATAGTCGAAAGGTATTATATAACTCTTGAATAAACAAAAAATGATCTGATCTCGAGATTCAGAGGATGTTCGGGTGTCTTCAGTGACCGCGCCTGTAGATGGTGTAGGTCTAAAATTTTAGCGTCAACACATGTCCATGCAATGATGCATGATGCCATTCCAGTGCCGTTTGAGGATGCATGACATGACAGTCACGAAGATCATAAAAAAAAAAAAACAAACAAACAACACATAAAGAAAATAGGAGTTCTTGGAAGATCCCCCGTGAATCGCAAAAGTTAGTTTCTTTTTCATAATTTTATGGTCAACGAGAGGATACGGAAATACGTACACCGATGAGCTTCAATCAAGCAGCACAAACTAGATAAGAGTTTGAGCGGTGACCAAACTCTGCCGCGCCGCCGGATCATTCGGACAATTTCAATCGGTTCATGCAGTTCGTCATGACAGACGTGCGTCAGTAGGACAGTTAAATGGTTCGCATTATCAAGAAATGGTGTGTCACAAACAAAGGATTTGTACCGTCATTGTAAGCAAAGGTGCGTCATAGTTTGAGACACAGGGGTGCGTCATGGTATAGGTAAATTCGCCTCACATTGGACAAATGCGCACCATTCCCGGGGGTAGCATAGTGCGCCATCCACATGCAGGTGTAAATAGTTTGTTGAGTAAGAGCTTGTCTGTCATTGTTTTCTCAGGTAGAGGGTTGGGGGCCCAATTCACATTTTGTTTGTTTGTTTTTTTTGGGGGGCAAAAAGATGTTCAAGCAGCCGTTAATTGGCCAAACACTATTAGTCAATAAACTGCCCATTATTATGCTGGGGGAATGGATTTGAGGAGAGGAATCTGAAAAAAATTGGAGCAGAGTATAGTAACACATTTCATCAAGGTGGGACCTTTTAACTTTTAATTGGAGAAATTTCAAAAACAAGGGGTGAATTTTAAATGTAATTACTCTTTATTTTTTAATAAAATTTTGGTGAAGGAACGTTGAATCCTTCCATCTGCCCTTGTAAACTATGACCAGTCCCTAACCCAAAAGATTTTTGTCCAAATGTGAGGGTACAGGCAGGGGTGGTGCCAAGGTAATATCATAGGAGGGGTAAAAAATGGGCGGGGGCCCAAAACATTACAAGATTAGTCATTTTTATGCAATTTATGAGTAACCCCCGGGTTTTCATGAATTTTGAAAAAATTCAGGGTGGGGTGCACCCCCTTGCCACCCCCTGTGGCCCCAGGGGTGGCACGGGCCCTGTGCCACCAGGGGGGGTGGCAAGGGGTTACAGGTGAGATTATGCCTGCCATGATGCATGTCATCATATAGGAGGCACATAGAAAATACCAAATCATAATGACATGATAACAATAAAGTTCACACTCCTAACCACATTAGAAACTGAAAAAAAACATTACCAAGAAAAGATTATGATGCTTTTTTTAGCTGGTCTGACATCCTTCATGACAGTAAAGGCTTTGTCTGTGCTCGGACCTTTCACATCCTACACAATGACTGTGCACTATTTAATGGGCACAAGTTGGTTTTGGCAGCATACAGGTTGTGTAGGTTTATTTTAGTTGTTGTCTGGGCAGAGGAATTCATGACAAACTGTCCAGGCATATCATTAAATTTTGCTGTAAGTCATTAATGTAGTGATAATACATAAATATTGGTGGAGCGGTAGCCCATGAGGAGTGCTGGAGTATAGATTTTTGTGATGGATGCATATATTATAATTAGATCTTTGAATAATTTTGATTATTTCATAATCTATTCACCTCTTTAAACAAGGGTTCTAAATAGGCGGCCCACAAGCCAAATCCGGCCCGCCAACCTTGATTTTTGGTCCGTGACTTGTTCTAAAATTATAAAGTGGAACATAAGAAATTAAGGTGCATTGGCCCTTGAGTACGGAAACTTTAAAGTATGCACAGCAGTGCCATGATGAGTACTGGTGCTGATCGGTTTTTAGTGTAAAATTGTGTGTATATCAATTTGTGCTATTCTAAATTTGGCCTAAGCCTTAACAACTTTTCATTTATCAGAGTACTTCAAGACAATATGTCATGTCCTCTTAAAGGGATTAGCAACAATAATGCGAGGGATCGAAAAGTGTGTACAATCCTGTGAACTGCTTTAATGTAGAAACAAACCACGAACTAGTGAATAAGGAGGAAATTGTATACCGGCTCCGCAAAAGACATACAGTGAAGCATCTCAAAATCTACACAAACAGCTGATTGTGGTTACACCAGTACAGAATAACAAAGATCAATGATGTTTGTGTTGAGGTCAAACTGTATTGAACATGGTGATACAATATCAAGCTTAAAATCGGGGATATTCACCGGAAAGGCTTTTTGATCTCACGTCGGAATTTTGATACCGTATAGAATTACAGAATCATGAAAAGTACTGCCTTGTCTTTGGATACACGATTTAAGCAACCACTTGCTGAATATGTTCACACCCATGGCAGTACAAATATAAAAAATATGAATTTTGATGATTTTTTCGATGTTTAGTATTAGCTAATCGCTGCTTGTCCCATTTAATGGATTTATATCTAATAGTTTGTGTGAAACTCTTCAATGTACTGCTGCTCTCTTCAAACTAGTTTGGTTTACAGTTCAAAACAAGGTCATACTTGCAATTTCAGACTTTTCACTCTTATTCCCCAGATACGGCAACCGCTCTCATTACCTCTCTTACCAAGTTTTTCTGCTCTTATTCCCAGCATTCTCACTTGCCCAAATAAGTTTACCGCCTTATAACTAAAAGGTGACTTATACCAGATCCCATATCCAATTTTGGACAAAACTTGGTGTGTGGCTAGTGGTTGATGCACTAATGATCCCACACTGTGTCATCATTACTTATGCATATTATGCCGCTCATTGGCTTAGCTCATTTGCTCTGATTGCTCATTACTACAAAAGGTGAATTTCTACTTCAATCCCAATATCCAATGTGATGCAACTTGGTATTTGGGGTAAGTGGGGCATGCAAGTAATATCCATGTCACTGTCATCATTATTTAAATTCATATTAATGAGCTCCTTTCCATATTTGCTCTGATTGTTTTACCATCATGGTACCAGTTCGACATTCCTCCTGCCTTCATGCATAATATTGCAGCATATATTTCATTCTTCTGAGAATTAAATCCACCAGCTGTAGTCCCCTCCCCAGCGAGGATGGGGGGATTTTAAAACAAGTTTCTAACTTGCAGTGTTTTTGTAACTTAAAGACACTATCAGCGATTTGAAAAATATTTGAAATTTGCAGAATAGCTTCAAAGTGAAGAATTCCTCATAAGTTACCTTTTCCAAATGAAGAACTGACAGAAAAAGGAAAACGGCAATGTTCCAAGATTCGATTCCCCATTCAATTACGTGTTGTGTAAGTGTCCGAACGGACAGTATGACTAAAATTTCCGATACTGTCCTTCTCGGTTGCTTCTGGTCTTATCATTTGGCAGTGTAATTTAGGATCCTGTATTTGTTACATACATGCAAAAATCTGATTTTTTGATGATTTTTTCGATTTTCTGATTTGCAATCACTGATAGTGTCTTTAGGAATGACAAAAAGGAAGAAAATGGCAGTGTTCTAAGATATGAATCTCCTTTAAAGTAGGCACTGGCACATTTTCACAAATAATGAAATTAAACGCATTGTATGATCTAGGGTTAAGATGTACTATAACAAGCTAATTTGTTTTATTTCTCATTACAGAGCTGCCTTAATGATAAGGTGCTGGGCTTAGATCCTACTGATCGTCCCAATGCCAGTGATGTTGTGGAAATATTAAGGGAGTCAGATGACCTTATAACACCATGTCTGTGTGAGCCACTTGCTAGTATAGCTCATGAAGACTTGTGTAGAGCAAGAATTCCAGCTCCCCAATCTCCTGCCCTTAATATGCGCAATGGATCAGCTGGCGGTGGGGTCCACAGTACATCAGGAAGTCTAGATATTATGACTGGCTTAGGAAACAAACTGAGGGCATCATTTTCAAAAGCTCGCAAGCCAGGGAAGAACTTTGGTAACTTCAGAGAAATAGAGTTCGCAATGCATGCTGCTGAGTGCTCATCAATGGGTAGGAAGTCAAGCCAAAATGATGACTCTCGACCTGATTCAATGTCAGCTGCAAATCAGCGCTCAACCATTTCTGTTATTTCCAGTACTTTTAACTATAGCAGTTCATGTACGTCTTTGGATCAGTTACGCACTGATAATTCAACAGGTAATGTAAGGTCACTGGATTCAGGCTCATCAAGTGGAGTAGAATGTAGTCAAGCAGAAGGCTACTCACCTGATTCAACAGAGCAGGAAATCAGAAAATCAAGCACAGAAGAAGTCATGTTTGTTGCCACAGATGTGGGATCAGAACAGTGGAATCAAAGAAGTAATGTACATCTAGTCACAATGGATGATGATCTGCCTTTAATTCCAGAAAAGTCTGACCGGTCCACCAAACGGTCAAGGAGTCGATCTGAAGGATATTAAGAATCCAGTAATAAGCCATCTCTAAAATCTACCACTGGTGTTAATAGTAGCACCTGTAAGAAGTTGTCAAAACAGAATAAATTTGACGATAATAACAACATTCGTTTGAACAATACATTTACAACTTATGAGAAACATTTTAGGAGGTTTTACTAGGTAGTAAGAGAAAAACTGTGCAAAATTAAATATTGAGCAGTCACTTGAAAAACAAAATGCATTGAAAGGCATCAAAACGTTGTCAAAACTGAGAATAATTTCCTTTTAAAGGCAGTATTAGTGGCCTGTTGGTAATTATGAAAATCCCTAAGGCTTGGGCATTTTTAACATGTTATCCGGGCATGTTATGCTCTGAGAAATTGTGTGGATACAAGCATTTCAAGCATGCTTAAACAAGTTACAGCAAAGTAGGTTCCCAAAAACCTAACCTATGAGCCAATTACCACTCTCGACCTGTGACCATTGACCTTTGTTATGTGGCCTTTGAGCTCAAGTAACATGGAAGTCCCATTCTGCCGCATCTACAGATGCTCATTGGGTGGCAAAATGTTAATGTTTAGGGTTAGTTTGGTAATTTTACATAATCGGTCTTTCTTGGTGCAAACAAAAAAAAAAAGTCCTTATGATCAGGACAATAAGCAGTCATATTGTGCAGGGGAAATCAAACAAGTGTAATTGGTCAGGTCATTTGCCTATCTGCCAATGAGGTTTATGGTAATGTTAAAAAAAGTAGAATATGTACTGATAAGCATGTGAGTGGTGGAGTAGTACTATATTTAAAGGGACAGAATGGCATGAAAAAATTGACATAATGAACGGACCAGGACTGACATCACTTCCACGCGTTGAAAACAATTTGGATGTTTTACACTGTAAAAACAGTAAAAACGGAAGGAGTTCGGGGGGGGGGGGGGGGGAGGTGGCAGTTTTTTGTGGGCAATTTCTGGAACAGAAAAGCAAGGTGTTCACATCCATGACAGAATTTACAGTGGACTAGCATGTTTGCGAAAATTCAAAAAAGCAGTCGAACCAGGATTCGGCTTGTACCTTAGCTTGTAGTAAGATATTGATCTGGCAAGTGACAGATGATTAGCCAGGATTAGCACATATACAATAGCAATGGTCTGTGAGCTGATGACAACATGCATTTTCAAGTTTGGTAAATGCTGGCAGTAATTCAGCATCCTTGTTCCAGAAATTGCCACAAACTGCCACCTCCCCCCTGGAATCTTACTGTTTTACTGTTGTTACAGAATGTAAACATCAAAAATTGTTTTCAAACTTGTGGAAGTGATTTCATAAGGGTCCTTTTCATTAGGTCAATTTTTTTCATGCCATTATGTCCCTTAATGGAGGTTTTCTCGGAAAAAGAGATACTTAGAACATGCGTGCTTATTTGGCGTTTAGCGTCATTAGTGTGCTACTGTGTTACTATATTGAAAACAGTGTATGGTAAATCATTGGGGCAGTGTTTTGAGCATTAGTATTGATTAAATTCCAATACAAATAGAAAAGGGCATTAAATTCAAGGCAGCACATGTCCAGTAGCTTTAAACTTTTTGAAGTAATGGTTGCTGGATGTTAGTCAGCTGTTCAATTATATGTGTACCCATTGATCGCTGGGGTTAGGTTATCACACTCTTTGCTACTGCATCAGTGGCAGTCAGTTCAAAGCACCTGTGCTCTTTACATTCTATAATGCCAAATTGTGCCATAATACATAGTTTTGTCCAATATGTTCCCAAGAATAAGAAGGAGGGAGCCAGTAGAGGGGCGTAAGAATGAAGGGGAATCCCGCCATCACCCCTTTTCACTGCTTCCTATCCCCACTCCCCAACCTCCTCCTTCCGTCCCTACTCCCACCTACCATCATGCTCGCCCCTCTTTGTCCAGCTATTTCCTTTTCCGCCACTACCAACGCTTTCCCCTCTATCCCCTGGCTCACCACCAAGGCCTATGGCCCAAATTTCTATTTCTCCGGAAAATATAATATTTTTAAATCTGTAGTAAAAGGAATCAATGAATATGGATACAATTAAGATTATCTGAGTGGGCTCCATATTACAACAATTTAGTCTTTGTTAAATTGTCACCTGTTATTTAGTATTATAGTAGTGTAAAAAAAACCAAAGTTTTAAAGCCAGTTTTGTCCCCAAGAGACCAAATTTGATAGACTATCAAAAGATCAGATAGACCTATCATGATATATCAACGGAGCTATCATGATATTTTGAATGATATACATTCAATGATAATGATAGTTATGAAGGAAGTTTAATAAAAAGACCAATCGCACATTAGGGCATTTAAACGGGGTGGCTGATTCAACCCACATTAAGGAGCAGTAGTGCTGTGTGAGGATTTATTGGAGCAAGGGATAATTGGAATGGATGTCAATGTGCTGGATGGCTGCCAGTAAGCTCGCCAGAGCTGATGTCCTTGTAGTATATCTTTTAGTTCTACCAGGGTACCAGCTACCCTCCTCATCAATTTCTTTAGAAACCTGATGGGGTGATGATTTAGCCGCCGACAACCCAAGCCCTGGGGCGTGTACTGGTTACTAGGAACCCAGTAGCATTAAGGCATGCCTTCAATGAAAATATGATAGACACCATGTTGTAATCATGCCATGACTATGGCTCAAATTTAAAAAATGCTATATCTTTACACAGATACAAAGTACTTCAAGCTGATTTAACTCCTGGAAGTTGCTGAAATTTTGACTTGTGATATGTTCTATACTCTCATAAATTTCAATATTGACAAATTACTGATGCAGTTGTTTTAGTTTTGAAGAACTTCTATCCTGTAAGATAATATGCAACATTTTCAGAATGTGCATAGTTGTTGAAAAAATGGAGTATACACCCAAGGTAAAGAATAGAATTGTATTTCTATATGGTATCTTGATTAAAATTTGCAAAAATTGGTAGACATAAGTTTTAAATTAGGATTATATTTACCAAAGAGTTGGATTTACAATAATATGAGTAATATATCATGTAAATATTGCTGGTTGTGATTTGTGTGTATATACTTGTACAGAACTGTAAGCATATTTTGATACACAACTGTAGTCAGCTGAAAGAAACATATTTTGATAGAATGTAAATGTGTATATATACAATTTGTAAACTTTCAATAACAGTAATACAAGTGTACCAAATTGAAGAGGAAAAAGTTGAACACAACCCAATCCCTTTGTTACATTTTACATATGTAACATGGTATATCAAAACTAGACAGAATTGGGCAAGATTCTAAATGGAAAAAGAGGCTAAAATGAGGTAGGTTATTTTGGTGAAAATTGATTTTTTTTACAAAGGACATCGCCGGATAAGGAATGAAGGACACCCTCTATAGTTTTCATGAGAACGGATGAATTTGAAACATTCCGCATTATAAAGGGACATGCTCAAAGTTTACCTTTTCGTGGTTTTCAAAAAATTAAACTTTACATAAAATCTCAAAAAGTTGCTTTTATTTAAAATTATAATACAGGCTTCAATGGGTAATTGAAATTTCCAAATATGAACCCTTTCCCCCCAAGAACCACAATGCCGCTTTGCAAGGATGTGCGTTATATTAATTAGCAACACATATGTGAGTGGCATTCTGGTTCTGGGGGGGGGGAGGAAAAGACCCCATTTTTGCATTTTTGTTTTCTGGGGGGCCTGAACACTAAATGGAATGGCCAAAAACAACAACAACAACCTATTACATCTATACACGCCATACCACACTATGAGGTAAGGTACACTAATTTACCAAGGCTCAGTTCAGTATCCTGGGAGGGCCACATGGTAACAACGCTGACAGCAGTATGGGTATCATAAATCATACTAAAATTCAGGGGGTTTTGTATATTACTGGTGAATGAAAGATTGAATGCACCATGAATGGAGATTTTAATAGTACTAGTGGAGTTAACTTGTCCAGTTTTATAAATAGCGCGGGTCATGGGCCATTAAGATCGGAGCCATTGTGTTGCATATAGAGTTTGCTTGTTGTCAAGACGGTTATATAATCCAAATCTTAGCATAATTATAATAACATCGCATAAGCAATAGGTATTTGGTATTGTGATAAAGGGCTGCCTCCTGTAGCCTCTTTGTAGCTATGAAGGACACAAAGGTTCTATTAGGTTTCACAACACCAAATTAAAATTGCCATTGGTTATGTACAAAATGGCCCTAATTAAAAACTAAATTTATCATTAACGAAGCGACTCAGTTTGCTTATTATGCATTACCTTGGACTGCTAGACCCTCTGCATCCCATCAGCAAGAAGAAGCCCATAAGTTGACCACGAGTGTTTCGAACTACGAAGCATGAGAGACACGATGAGTTCCGATCCCTCTGAACTGTGGCTTATAGTCAAAATAGTCATATGGGTTTGGGTTGTTAAAATTAAGTTACTGTAATTACTGTAGTAAGCCTCACACACCTTTTGTCTTGATATTTGCTGATTTTTACCTTAAAATAATTTCTAACACAAAACTATGGGCACAGGAAGTTCCAGTTTCTATATTTTTCATGTGAACTTAGAGTCACTTTTTTTCCTTTTTCCAAAACACTTTTCGGCCAGCAAGAGGGTTGCCCAGGACAGATCTATTTAGTGCGTTGTGAAATTACAGAAACCCTCAGATTTGTAAATCAATGCAACGTCATGTCTATTTAACCCATCTGACAATATTTTGATCATTCATGAGAATAACTTCATTATTTTAGAACGAGCAAGAAATTAAGCGTGGTCCTTAAAACATGCATATTAGCTATCTACTGGAGATGGTCGTGGGAGCTCACTTAACAGCCAAAATAGGAGAAACAACAACATTGCCTGATGTGCTTTGCTTCTTAATTATGTAATCAGAAATTAAATAACTTACTTTTTGCTAGTATAGCACCCGGCCCTTGGGAATGAAGTGGGGGGGGGGAGTAGTAGGGGGGAGTTACTCGGGGAAAGGGGGCTATAGATGGGGGGTGTTTACAGCTGTGTAACATGTATGTCAAGCCAAAAGGCAGGTTACAGTTGATAACATGACTCAAAAGAGCCCACCAATTGGAAAGAGCAGCCATCATATGTGTTAGGGTTGCAAAATTCCAGGAATGTCAGAGAGGAAAATTCCAGGAAAATTTTGGGAACAGGGACAATTTATGGGATTTTAGGAAAACTTTCGGGAATTTCAAAAACAATCTTTTGGAATTGATAAAAACTATAATGATAGGTCCTTTTCCCCCCAAAGGAAAACCTCTACAAGACCAAAGTTTCGATGGAAGAAAGAAACTGCAGAGATACATCCACAAGAGACTATTTACAGTTGGAATTGTCCAATAGATTGAAGCCCTCCCGTGCTACGATACATCAGCACCAATCACCAGATATTGTGGTACAACATTTGAAACAGTGCTGTCAGAAGAGGGGTAGCTGAGAAGGTGGTTGGTAAACGCAGGACCATGTGGCATTGCCGAGCGGGTAACTGACAATACTTTCCATCTGAAGTCAGAGAGGGATGAAGCCAAAAAAGATATCTGGTTCCAAGTCTAAGCAGTCCAAAGAACTTTGGAAAAGGCTATCTTAACTCCAGCTTCACTGAGAGTTATAAGTCAGATGAGGCAGCCATGCTCTACAAGCAAATGGAAGAGATCTTAAGACATGGCTGATCAAAGGTGATTTATACCCACCACATGGAAAATCCTCCATAATCTATCTGGTTAAAGACAAGGAAAACCAGTGTTCAGGTCACAAAAGAGGATGGCACCCCCACCAACAAGTGAGAAGGACCTTCTTGCAGAATGGAATATTTCAGTTCCTTGCTCAACAACAGCCACATTTCACTATTATCTGACTGCCTCCACCGGCTTCTCAAGATATGCCCCTTGAAACCAATCCACCAAACACTAGAGGAGACTCTACTAGCCATAGGCCAAAATGAAGAACAATAAGGCCGACGGACTTGACAGTGCAATTACCTCTGAAGCACTTCAGAAGAATGGTGGTGATGCAATGGCTAAGTTAGTTCATGACTGCTGTACGGAAGTATACACCCTCTCAATCCCACCCAGCCATGGACCACTAGTGTCATTGTTTCTCTACCCAAGAGGGAGACCTTTGTCTGATGACCAACATCGAGGAATATCTCTTCTGTCAATTACAGCCAAGGTTTACAACACGGTCCTTCTAAACAGAATCAGAGATCATTGTGGACCCCATCTTAAGAAGCAACCAGGCTGGAATCCGTTCTGGAAGAAGTTGTGACCAGCAGATCCATATCCTCCGAAGAATCATGGAAGGTTTTCCAAGACTACCAGCTTCCTTTACAGTAAATTTATAGACTTAAAGAAGGCCTTTGATTCATCAATAGAAAAGTTATGTTTGCTGTGATGCGGCAGTATGGAATACGAAGCAGTTCAAGTAGTGAAGGCCGCAAGTGCCGCTATTACAACACTCTAAAAGTGCAGTAATGGTCGACGGAAACCTTTCAGATCCTTCTCGAAGTCACCCCCGGAGTTTTCAGGGTGCTGTTTTAGCTACATCATTTTCATATTTAGTAGACTTTCTACTGAAGAAGGCCAAATCAGACGGACTCGGGAATTGTAACACACCTCGCCGCTCAGACGATACCAGACCAGGACTGGAATGACTGGATTTTGTGATGATATGCCCTGCTGGAATCCACTTCCCCGAGGGCAAGACACAAGCTGGGTGAAACATGCCAGCGGGGCAGCAGAAAATCGTGGCCTCATAATAAGCATATCCACGACAGAGTACATGACTGCCAATTGTCATCCTCATCCAACACTTCAAGTCTATGTGAACCATCAAACATGTGACAGAGTTCAAATATCTTGGCTCCAAAATGGCATCTGGTGCAAGCGACCTAAAAAGACGCCAGATTAGCATGGGAGGGGAGTGCTTCTGGAGCTAGTAGAACAGTCTGTGGAAAAGCTCCCAATTATCCATCTCTGCAAAAGTAAGTGATTCAACACAAACCTGTGTGACCATCTACTTATTTTAGGGCTGAGGAATCCTGGGTGCTATAACAAGACATGGAAAGCAAATCAAACATTGCTACCTCTTCTTATAGGATTATGTGGACATACAAACGGAAGACCGTGTGTCTCAAACACCATCTTTATATTCACTGACCAACAATTGCGCCTCTTATCCACCTGTAAGACATCGCCAGCTAAGTTTCCTTGGACACATATTCGGCTGCAGAGGGAAGAGCCGCTATACGATACGCTCTCTACATACCAACTCATGGCAAAGGAGACCTGGACGTCCACGCACCTTTTATTTAGCCGAAAGCCAACGTGTGCTAGGGTATGATAAAGGCATGATACAAGCTTAGCAGATAGACACTTGCCCAGCTAGCATGTGCATGGAGAATTTGTAATCGCCTGCTCCGCAGCCGACGGATTGATGATTGATGATGATGATGTGTTGTCAGATTAGGGAATATTACTCTAATGTGACACAGGAACTGCCTACAGAAGAACGTACAAGCAAAAAACAAGCATGTTTTAAACAAGAAATATACCATCAACTCTTGACAAAAACAAGACAGGTTTGGGTCAATTTGTTTTCTATTCTCGAACTCCACTGGTTTTGTTTAGCTTGTTATCTGTTAACCACCCACCTTGAGTTACCTTAATTTATGAGAAGACGTATCTTCAAAATTACTTACTTAAAGGTTTTGGACTGCTTCCTGTAACAAGCTTGAACAGTTTCAGTGGAAATTCAGCTATTGGGGTGATACCTGCCAGCCCCCCCCCAATTTTAAATGAAATGAACGGACACATTTGTACAGTGTCTATGGAGAAGGGTCCAAAATTCGCCCCTCAGAAAAATGCAAAAACAATTCAACGGTCCCTAACACAAAAGTATTTAAAATATGTTAAAATATCGTCCAACAGAATACAAGACCTTACAAACATTTGAGGTTGTGAACTTGGGAATGTGCAGTTGACCTTCGACGATTTGGCTAGATTTCTATCGAGTGCCCTGACTCGCTACCTTTAATAATTGGCCTGTACCAGTCATGTCATTTCTTATTTAGCACCCAAAACTCGTACATAATTGAAAGGAAGGCATACAAACATGGTTTTATTTTTTTTCCTGGGGAGAAATGTTTTTAAAATGTTTTAACTTAATAAATGACCCAAAAATGAAAATTCCGAAAATCCCAATATTCCCGGCCCTTCAAAATTTCCGGAAAGTTTCCGGGAAAGTTTCAAAATTTCCGGAAACTTTCCACCCCTTTGCAACCCTAATCTGTGTACACCCGGGTCGCAAAAAAGGGCTGTCTGCTTGTCCATATGGTGAGGTACTTTCAAAATCAGCTGACGGTAATTATTAACACTGGAACAAGCCAGACTGCCTGGAATTTTGCACCTTAGTCGTATAGACAGTGCACTCCACTTAGCAATCATGAATGATTCAGCTAGCCAAGTGTACCCGTATTTCACCGCTTCATTGACCTTACCTTGTCTGCGAACTCTTATATTTTCATGCTTACACCCCCACCTGTGTCCACAGGTACACTAGTGCGTTTGTTTTGTAACTAAGTCTTGAACTCAAGTGACAGAACAGGTTAATGTACTAGGGTCAGGGAGTCAAAACTTGTTCCTGCTAGTCTCCTAACACTGCCTATAGGTTTCACACCACCAAATATAAATTGCCATTGGGTTATGTACAAAATGGCCCCTAATTAAAACGTAAATTTCTCATTAACGAAGCGATCCTCAGTTGCCTTTAATATGCTTACCTTGGACTGCTAGACCTCTGCCTCCCATTCAGTAAGAAGAATCCATTAAGTTGACTACGGATTTTCCGACACGAAGCATGAAGACAACGATGAGTTCCGATTCCCTCTGAACTGTGGCTTCTAGTCAAATATTCCTAGGGGATGGGTGTAAAATAGTACTGTAATTACTGAGTAGTAAGCCTCCACACACCTTTTTTCTTGATATTTTGCTCGATTTTTACCTTTAAATAATTTCAACACAAAATAGGGCCCAGGAAGTTCCAGTTCTACTATTTTTTTTTCAATTTGAACTTCGACGTCACTTTTTTTTACCTTTTTCCAACACCACTTTCGGCCAGAGGGTGCCATCAGACCAGATCTATTTTGTGGTGTGAAATCTCTAGGCGTCATTTACAAGCTCCGTAACAAAGGGCAGCAAGCACATCTTCTGTTTCTTCATTTAAATCGTAAATGGTCGTTGCAATGGAGCATGCTCTTAAGCTTTGCTTGTCCAGAGAGCATCCCTGACTTTTCCCAGAATTTTCTCAGTTTTTTCTGATTACAAGTGTATTTTGAGGATAAAAAACCACCTTGCATACATGATAAGTAGTTGTAAAACACCAAGTCAAAATTTATGATGAACTTTAACATATGATGATTATTAGGGGCTCCTTCATTTCTTATCGGCATTGTCCTTTGTAATTAGCTGTGTTAAAAATATCCTGTGGAACATTTGAAAGTAAAAT
This sequence comes from Ophioderma brevispina, assembly GCA_023653785.1. Taxonomy (NCBI): domain Eukaryota; kingdom Metazoa; phylum Echinodermata; class Ophiuroidea; order Amphilepidida; family Ophiodermatidae; genus Ophioderma; species Ophioderma brevispina. The sequence continues at coordinate 9,200 of JAMKCH010055710.1, read as the reverse complement.
TTCATGCGTTTATAAAGACATTTTTGACCAGAAACTTCTCCTATATATTAATTTTTATATTCTTTATAATTTCTTTAATTTTTTGTAAGCTTTTCTCATTTTTGAACTTTTTGAAAGTCTCAAATTTCACAATTCCATAATTCAGTTAGCAATAATCAAGGAGCTGAAACAAAAAGTAATGCAAAGGAATAAGGTCTATTGTTTTAATTGTACAATGAACTCCAAGGACATCACTGAATAAGGAGAGAGGAAGGCCATCTATAATCAGCCCAAGTATATTTCACCATCAATTTTGATGGCATATAAATTTGATTGGTGTTTTACAACTACTTTGTCATATATGCGCTAGGTGTTTTATCCCCAAATACAATTGTATCACAGAAAAAAATTGAGAAAAATATGAGCACAAATTCAAGGGGACATGCTTCCTGGAAAAAGCAAAGCTAAGAGCATGCCTCATTTCAATGACTTCAAGACCTAAATAAAGATACAGGAAGATGGCCCATAGCTGCTTATGCCGATTGTTTGTAGCGCAATGAATGCCTAAGATTGGAGGGATTATATAACAATCTTCACAATAAAGCAGACTCTGCAAGTCAACAAGCTGTTCATGAACAAGTTAACTATCATTATGAGCTAATAAAATCTCAATTCCCATGGCAAGTTCAATAGCTTTCATTTCAATAGTGTATTGAGCAATACACCCTGGCTTTTTAGTATGATTTTTTATGATACCCGAACATGCATGGTCAGCCTGCTCTCTTGTTAACATGTGCCCATACCAAGGCTACTGAAATGAGTCCTTGGTAGAGAGCATGCCTTACCTCATAATGGATATATGGTAAAGGGAGGTGGTTTTTGGCAATTCCATTCAGTGTCATGCCCCCTCAGAAAGAAAAAACAACATGCAACAATGAGACTTCCCCCAAGAAAAATAATGCAACTCATTGTTGTAATTATACATGCACATTCTGCAAAGCTGCATTTTGGTTTGGGGGTGGGGGGCGGGTGGGGGGGGTTGACATATGGAAATTCCTGATATTATAATTGACGTAAAAGCAAAACGTTGGAGAATTTAGGTAAAGTGAGTGATATTTTTTTAACCAGCAAAAGGTAAACTTTAAGCATGTAGCCTTTATAATGCGGAATGTTTCAAATTAATTTAATGAAAACTATAGAGGGCGTCATTCTTTCCTTATCCGGCAATGTCCTTCCCTCTTCTCCTGCCCAAAGTACACATTGGGTTTGAACCTATACCACGTTCACTAAGACCATAGATGATCTATCATTCACGTTGGCCTTCCTGTAACATGTACTAAGGGAGACTTAGAAGTATGATAACCTTTCGTGTGAAGAGAATAACAAAAATGGAAAGCATTTTATATTAGCTTATAAATCAAAGATAAGTATGTACAATTCCATATATGTACCTATTTTAATGGAGGAACAAAACTTCAAATAGTTGGAAAAAAATGAATTACTTGAGGAATTGTCTCACCGTCTCCGCAAATAGCCATACAGCAATGGCGTTTCAAATCTACACTAAACAGCTGATTGTGTTTACACCAATACAAAATAAACAAATATCAAAAGTTGAGGTCAAACAGTACAGGTCATGCGTGCAAATAATCCGCTTATAAATCTGGGATATGCACATGAAAAGGCTTTTTGATCTCAATTCGGAATTTTTGATATTTTATACGCACGTATAGAAAGTACCAGAATCAGATAAAAAGGTACTGCTTTGTCTTTAATGCACTGATTTCAAGCCAACACTTGCAGGTTATGTTAGCACATCTATGCCAGTAACAAAAATACCAAAAATATGAATTTGATGATTTTTTTCAATGTTTCGATTTAGCAAATCATTGAAGTTGTTAAAAAAAAAAATGATAGGGAGATCGTTGTTAAAACTATTTCATTAAATAAAGCAGCACATTTTTATCTTGATGTTGCACCAAATTGGTTAATTGTACAAACACAAATTCTTACTCCCCTTTCAATGTTAGGTTTTCTCAGAAAATCTTGATAATGTCAGCCTGCAAAGCATGGAATTGGTTTCGAAATACAGCACCTAACGGACTTACCGCCAAGCACGGACTATTTGCATAGAAGCACCCGCCATTTTTCCCTGCAGAAGGAGATATTTATGTAGCCTGAAAAAATTTAAAAAGTGATTAAATTCTGATTTACATATGCCCCTTTAAGCAGAACATAACAATGATATCTAGCTGCAAATTGCAGCCATTTTTTGGGGGTACTGAGGGATGTGGCCCCCAGGATGTGGCCCATGTTTCTAATTTAACAATGCCTGGCAATTTTTAAGAAAAATTTCGTGATGCGTAGAATCCCTATGCCAAAAAGTGTAACTTTTTGTTCATCAATATTAAAAAAGGTGATGATGAATGAAACTTATGCACTTTAGGGATTAAACACTTCACATTTATCGGGGTTGGGGTTATGTAGTAAATTAAAGACCTTAAAGGTTTAATTGTGAGATGTACTCTGAGGCTATTTCCCTTCCATTCCTTTACATGACCTTAATATGGTGCTTACCATATCAGGGTATCAGTACACAGGCCTGAAGGACCTCGGGGTGTGGGGGACCTCTGATTAAGTTAAAAATAGACGGATTTTGTATCATTTTTTGCAGATATTGGGGTTCACAACAGTAACGAACAATCTAGAATATTATTACCTAGTAATGACTACTTATAAACATACTACTAAGAATTAGGATGTGGTTGTTCAGAGGGGGACTCACACACACTGGCCAAAAAGTTCTGACAACATCAGAAAAACTATTTATAATCACCAATTGACTTCAAATTGTTACCAGGAATTTGACAACAATATACATATGCAAAAGTGTTGTTTTTCAAACGGTGTGATTCCTCAGAAGCCAAGAGCACAAAAAACTTTGTGATTAGATTGTCATGTTCTTAAAATATGGGGGATTAAAAACGTGGCGAACAATAAATTGACGATTGTACCCAAAACCAGAAGGAAGAAGGAAATAAAGACAAATAAATGCAAAAATGGCTTCAAAGGAGCCGCTTTAAATTGAATTGAGGATGTTGTTACGACTTTCTTGCCGATACAATCCATTAGTGGCTTATTTTGAGTCATTTCTGAGTGTTCCTGTGTCTGTATTCCATCTGGATACATCGGCAAATTATCATTCGCCAGCCTCTTGTAAACCACTATATTTAGAGAACATGGCACTTGCATCACACATTTTTTTTCACTTTGGTTCTGGGAAAAACCTCTCTTTGAAAAAAACAACTTTGGGCTTGTATCTTGTGTTGGTTTATTGCAAAGTTTCCATGTTAAGAGTTAAGGTGCGGCCAACTGACAAGATACACTATTTTACCCACTTTGAGATAATGCCACCCAAAAATGCTGTGCATTAATGGTGGCTTTAAATGACTGTCCACTTTAATATTCCAAGGTCAACTTAGGAAAATATTTAGCACATAGTTTCTTATCAATATTTTTTGTAAGTGATTAGTTATTTGTGCCAAAATTACAAATTGGGAAAACGCAAAGGAGTTTTTAAAGAGAAAAATAAAAAACTTTAAAAACTTAATAAAATTTTTAAATCATTAAATTGTTATTTATCTGTTGTATTTTTTTCCAAGCAATTGTAATTTTATGGATATAATTTTTGCTGTTTCAGTATATGTATAAAATATGACCGAATGAACATCATCATTCTATAGATTATGTATATATAAAGAAAGCTAACCAAAGTGACAAAATAAATGTGTTATGTTATAAAAACACAGCTAATTATTTCATGGGTTCAGTATTGATGTATTAATTGTGTACTGAAGTTTGCACAAGCAATGGAAGGGATCAAAACATTAACAGGATATGTCATGAAGGTCAATGAAAGAGGTACCTTGAGAAGTTCAGTTAGCCAGCCCATACAGATATTTCTACAGGTCTCTTTTTGCATTTAGGTTAGCAGTAAATAACCACCAGATAATCCAAAGGTTGTTTGGTTTTTTTTTTTTAAATTTTTAAATAATACAGAATACTTTAAATATATCCGATTTAATCTTTGTTTGCTCTCCAGTCGACCAAGATGTGAAGACAATACCTGCACCTGGTTCACCTGAACATTTAGTTATTTCTGCAGGTGACTCTTTTATGTGGGTTTAAATTTAAAGAAGGGGACTGTATAGCTGATACACTCCATAGCGAAGAGAGGTGACTGTTATTCACAAGAAAAAAAATTCCACAGGCCGATCTTCCTCTGCCCGTTTCCAGCAAGTCAAGCATTTGTGTCAAAAGTAAAAGTGATGATATAAAAAGGATTATTTTGACATTGCTGGTGCGATTTTTAAAACTTTTTGTTTTTTTAAATTTCATATAATAAATATAAAAATAATATAAAAACCTAAATATGTGATATATGATTCCATTCAGTTGCGCTAAACCTTTTTAACTCAATTTCGCACCGTTCTGGCAGGAAAAGGTGACTCAGAGATTTTCCGGAGGAGGGCGCCCTCAAATTTTAAATGCAAATTGTTAAAGTGTTTTATGCAATACCCAATGTGTTTAATTGCTGTGTTTTTCCCCCCCATATACTTATACGGTGGGAAATAGTTCAGCTTAATCGAAGTCCTTCATATAGACAATTTTATCACAACTTGTTATAAAAATTCACGATCTGGGAATTTTTGTTATACCGTGTGTCCCAAAAAACCGCAACACTGGGTGGCAGCCGCCTATAAGTTTTGAACAAAGCATGCGACTACTTATTCTTTGTTGTATTGTAAGATGGGACTATTACTATAATATCCTGAAACATTATAAAGGTGGTAGAGTCAAAATATTTTAAGTATGATCCAGAAAATCAATAACCTGCAGGGGACCCATTTAACCAAATTGAGGCGCTATTTATTAACTACAAATACAGCACTATACGTTTTGCACCCAGAACAACCAATATGAATCTCTAAGGTTCCAACACCATTTTACTTGTTTAAAGAAAGATGCATGCAACAGATATGACCATTATGAATGTTCATCGGTAATAACAGCTAAAAAACATGCATTTTAACACACTTAAAAGATCGAATTAGGGAATGTATGATAAACAATCGCCTTAGTATTGTCCAAATAAATAAGACGGTATTGGATAGAACTAATCATTATAATCATTTGTGACGGCACACAAAGAGTTATCTGAACCCAAATTTAATGACAGAATAAATATTACTATGCCCGTGTGAACGGGGCTGTATTAGCTTATGCCGTTTAGTCTTTTCCTTCTCCTCCTTCTTCCGACCATCGCGTTTTCGCCTTCTTCTGCCAAAGGCTGGGCCGATATTGACAAAACGGTCAGAAGAACCACTGACCCAAGCTACATCAGGGGGTTTGTACATAGTTTGGACTTTGACCTCTCGTAGGGGTCATCAATAGAGGTCAAAAACTAAAACTCTTGGGAAGCCTGCTTCTTCTACAGATAAGGGGCACTACTGGCTGAAAGTTCCGCAAGAGCATCGTCTTTGGTCAGTGTATACAGCTTGTACACAATAATATCGGAAACTCATTAACATTCAAAATGGCGGCATTATCTTTAATATGCAAAAAGTGTGATATATCAAAATCGATAAAAACGGATAGGGTGATGTCTGTGCAAAAAGTTGGGTAATGTCGAGACGATTCATGTGGACAGAAATGGCCCAGGGGTCCGTGTAAGAATGAAAATGAGCTAATTAATATGCAAAAACGCTATAACTCATCAACCAAAGTAGATATTTATGTAAATGTGTTCACAAAGAACCCACTGGGAAAGCTCTATTTCTTATGTGCACAATATGGGGCAAAGGTCAAAATGGGGTCATCTAGGGTGTTCAATATAAAGAAGCTTAATTGACCTAAATAGCTATGCCATCTGTAGGCATCAATGGAAAAAGTGGAAAAAGTGAAAGTAGTTTAATTGATGGATCTAACTATTGTATGCCATAGTGTAGGCCTCAATGCAAAATGAAAGGGTCAAAGGGGTCAACAAACCACTCGAAATGGCACTATGACGTCATCATACGTAACGGGCAGAGTCTCCTGGGCGTTGTCTGGTTACGGATATTGTTATTGAGTTTTGTGTTGAAGGCATAGGTTTTACTTCTTTAATAAAGTTGGAGATTGTAAAAACATGATTTTCAGTAACAAGCAAGTTGCAGCCCAGTGCATTTATAATTTTATGTAATGTGGGTTGTCTAGACTTAGTTATAGTTTTTATATCGTCTTGAAACATAGTTTCTGATAAATCAATGGTTTTACATGATCAGTTAAGTAATTTTATGGAGATAGATGCAGCATTTTGACCCAGTTAGAAGTTGTTCTGCAAGAAATTTGGCACAGTTAAATGTTGATTGCAATCAAGTTGTATTGCCATTATTTTCTTCATTGCCAGTCCGGGTATGCGTCTTGTGGTAACCAACTCCTTCATTTTTGTAAAGGTTCTGCGGGTTACTGAGTGTGGGGTCATATCTTAAAAGAATATTGACTCTGCCTTTAGGAACTTTTCAGGGATACTAGTAAAAGTTCCATATCTTACGTAAAACAAAGAATAAGTAGTCACATGCTTTTGTCAAACTTATGGCGTCTTGCCACCAAGGTTGCGTTTTTTTTTGGCAACGGTACACAGTACCTATGGCACTGTTATAATACATTCTCATGTGTATACAACAAAACGAAAAACTGATTCATCTCAATCTTCAAACAATGAGCATTTTAGGTACTATTTGGCTGGGGGGTTCTTGGACTTTGGGTAGGGTACCATGCCTGTCCAAAAAAGAGGTGGGACCTAGATGCAAATGCGGGACTCCGCTAGGGCGCGTTCAAATTCCACAAAATCCAAGTTATAGTCCCGCTAGGGGTATCAAATCGTGTGATTGTGACTGGTTCAATGATACAAATAGGGAAAATTAAACTAAATATAATCAGCAAATAACCCTAAATGTGTAATTTTCTTGCAGAGTTAGCACACTGGTCATTTTCTGTATATTAGATATTTTAAGGTATATCTGTTATTCAAAAAGTATTTTAGCACAGGCGCAAGGGGTTTAATTTCACTGCCAAAATTGGTCCTGTTAGGGGTAATATTGTCACTGAAAAACTCGCCAAAAAACTGGTCCCGTTTAGGGGTATATTTTCACTGAAAATTGGTCCCGCTTAGGGGGTCACAGCAGAACCCCTGGAACGAGCATGGGGTACCCAACAAACCCTGAGAACCCCCCCCCCCGGATTTTTGGTTCTAGTTGACTATTTTTAATACCAAAAACAAAGTTATACATCCAAATCTCCGAGGCGACCTTTAAAGTGACAGGAGATTTTTGAGGATACAAATTTCTCTCTCGATTGTAGACCACCTACCAAGAAACATTGCGAAGGTTTATAGGCAAACAAGTACAAAGAGAAACCACAAAAACCTTGTTTTGAACTTCCCCTGCTATCCTAATCTCCCCATGGGAACCACGCTTTGATTTGCGACAGAACATACTAAATCATCATCTTATTACATAAAGACGGTGTATTCGGCTATTCACTTCGGTGTGATCTAATACAAAGGTAAGCAATATGCAAAAAACCCAGGGTTCGAAAAAAATTGAGGGCGCTTTCTGGAATGTCCTAATTATCGTTAAGGTGGTTAACGTGTAAGCCTCTTGGTGTATGCCGCTTGCAGAATCGAGCTAATATAGTCAAGCGGCGCTATCCCTTGGAACTACGTATGAGTGGTCAATGCTCCAGAGTTGACTTCAAGTCAACTCAATGCGATTTCCCCTTGCTTCGGGCAATCGGGGCAGCCCGGAGGGCATGGCGATTGATTTATTTGGATTGACACTTTGATGCTTGGGTCACCGATGCAATTCTGACATGACTGCGTAGTGACGTAAATTCACCATCAAAGTGGCAAAGCGACAAGCGACATGAGTTGCGGTCACCTTAAGGGTATCATGACGCGTTATGCTTTGGGAAAAATTTACCACATAAGCTAAACTTCAGGATCAAATTACTTTCAGTTCAAAAGCTGGCACATTTTCTTAAATTTCAGTTCCCAAGATTTAAACATTGAGAGACCAATCAACTAGCCGTGTTGATAAAATGACCTTTGACCCCATACCGAGCTCAATTGTGAAAGAGTCCGAAGAGCGTTTATATGCATGAGTCACGCGACCATGGTACTTCATATACAGATATGAATTTTGATTTTTTTTCTACATTAAGACCAGAAGTTCCCCTTTAATGACCTTTGACCCTAGTTGAGCACCACCTTTGGTGAAGGATCTCAAGCTGCTTCATATGTATGAGTCACGTGACCATGGTACTTTGCAAACGACCATATTATGTTGAATTTTGAAGATTTTTCACATTTTAAGACCGGGAGTGTGCACTTTAATGAACTTTGACCCCCATGTTTCAAGCACAACTTTGGTGAAGGGTCTCAAGCTGCGTCATATGCATGAGTCACGTGACCATGCTACTTGTATATAGGCACATTATGAATTTTTTGGAATTCAAACCGGAAGTGTCCTTTAATGACCAATTATGCCCTTCGATCAAAATTCTGTTGTTAACACATAGGGGCTTGGGTCAGTGGTTACTTCTGAGCAAGTCTGGTGACTATAGCAATTGATGTGTGGAACAAGAAGGAATTTATAGAGTTCCGACGAATGCCCGTTTAATCGTCACATGACCTTGACCCATTATGTCGACACCACACTAGGGGTCTTGGGTCAGTTGTTCTTCTGATAACAACTGGTGATCATGGCACTTATTCTGTGGACAGAAGAAGGCCTTTTATAGAGTTCCGAAAATTTTCAAAGAAAGCCCCTTTAATTGCCCAAGTGACTTTGACCCAAATTGTGTAGACCCTATAGGGACCTTGGTTCAGTGGTTCTTCTGACAATTTTAGTGGCAATGGATTAAAAACAGTTTGGCACTAGTAGCATTTTGAAGTTGGGTTGGAAAGAGGGAAGAAGAACTGGCAGCGATTGATGCTTTAGAAAGCACGAGTAGAATACACGGTGACTACTTGCAGTCAATTTGTGACCTTGTGACCCAATCTCTGTACAGCCCAAAGAGTTAGCATGATATGATGTTATGTCACTTTAATGAGTTAAAATTAAAATTAGCATATTAAAAAATCATAATTCATCGAAAGTAAAAATAATACAAAAAAACTG
>JAMKCH010055707.1:0-16858 GCA_023653785.1 Ophioderma brevispina | reverse complement strand
ACCCCCCCCAAAAAAAAAAATTTTGAGAAAAATTTGAGATTTCACGTTCACCTAGCTGGTAGTACGCTGGTGGAACAAATGACATTGTTGCACCGCGAGCTAATAGACAAGGGCGAAAAATAAAAATAAATAATGCAAGGGAGCAGACACGAGACAGGGACATATTCCCAACATGCCATGGCGGTCTAAGGTGTGGTACTTACTAGGGGGGAGCTAACCGGGCCCAGGATAACCCACTTAACACCGCCGTACGAGCGCGCGAAATAAAAGGCCTGAGGCTCGCTTGGCAACCATGTGAAGGGATAATAATAATATATATCGATACTTATGTTACGCTGTCCGAATTCCTCTTAGAAATCTTCCGAATTCCACTACAAGAAATCTTCCGAATTCAACTCCATAGAATCTTCCGATTCCACTCCTTACACACTTCCGGATTCCGGTTTAAAGAAAACATCTCAACTTCACCAACACCTCATCATCCAAGCTCCGACGACCCGTTAGAGGTAGATGTTTATCCAATATTATATACATATAAACAAATCGCGCGAAAATCGGCGATAAAGGGGAAAATATTATGTATAATTATCCCATTAAAAATTTTCACATGGTGCCCCACTAGACCAAACAAAAAAGAGCAAGGATTCTGGACGCCAGTGACGTCATATGGTTGGGCGTACCGATGCTAGCATGGGACCGCTACTGCTAGGCCATGGCGCACCGAACTTTTTTATGTGGCATTAGGGGTGTCTTAAGGCCTTTTTGAGCACAAAAAATGCACTAGTTTGATCCATTTTGTGACATGATCTCATGGATACAAAGAAACACATAAGTGATAGAAGCTCAAGGTGGGTAAGAAAAACAACGTGAAGCGGAGACGGGCACCTAAGTAAGAAGAGAAGGGCGTGCAGAGAAAGGAAAAAATCGGCCAAGGGAAAAGAAACAGTACAAGCAAAAAAATAAACGGAGTAAGAGACAGATATGTGGACAGCATTATGTATAAGGCAAAACCTGATTTGTGTTAGAAACTGGTAGTGGCACATCATAAAATCTCCGAGTCAGCCTTTAAATAGTATTTTCACATTGTGGGTACCATGCTTCCCCTAGACATCCACCTCGAAAATTGCTCTAGTTGTGCCTATAACATACCTCTTTTACTCTGTGATGACATCTTTAATCCTGCCATTCCAGCACTATCACTCTGCAGCAGACGACTAGAATCCACAGTGGGCTTGCTCAGATAACCTTCCAACTCTGGAGGGCCTGGGTTGTCAAGGAAACTGCCGCCATTGGTGGGATAGGTTGGTTCATGATTGAATTTTTTGCATCTAGTTCAGCTTGTCTGATCCTAGAGGATTCATACTCAGGGAAATCTGGAAAGAAAGGAGACAAGGAAATTTTTCTCTCTCATTTTTTTTTACTTTTGAACTCTCACAATAATCGGGTACATATCAGGGAAATCCCATGATTAATGCAATTTACAATTGCTCTTTTCATCAATTAAAGCTTCATGGCCAATCACTATGCCCACCCCCCCAAAAAAAGTAGCAAATTGTGCATGAAAAACCATTCCTATATTTCCTACAAACGGTAGGACTTGTTCTTGTTCTTGTTGGTGGTATCAGTTAACCCCCTAGTGGGGAAAGACAGAACCGGTAGTTGTTGATTTATTTAGTGCAAGTTACTGATTTGTGTTTTGAATTCTTGTGGCTTTCATGGTGACGATGGATTCTGTATGGTTGTTCTCACTCCTTGAGTGTCCTGTATGAAGTGCTCAAATCAACATTTTTTATGAGGATTGAGGAACTCCTTATAAAACATTAATTTTGATGTTTTTAAAGAATAAAATTGAGTAAATCTTGTAAATAAAAATGAATTATCACCAAATCTGATGACAAGTTTTTTCATGTAAAGAATTACCTGCAGCTTTAGGTCTTGAAATCTTTCTCACATTTTCTTGGTATGACTGAGAATGTCAGGATGATTTTCACCTCGAACGGCTAACCTTACTCCTGCACCAATCAGCATGTCTCACTTCCCTCTTCCCAGCTGACTTTGAGCCTTCTTGTTGTGGATAGTTGTGACGGCATTGTGGGCACCATTTGTTACCAATTTTATAGCTGTGTGGAAAATTATAAAATAAGAAAATTCAAATACCATTCCATGATTCAATTTCTTATTTTTCTTAGAGAAGCCATTAGCCCAGGCTTGAAGGATGAGGGAAGAGGATATAAGAAAAGTAAGAATTTGTTTGGTCTCAACCCCGGGCCCCAGTCCCAAGACCAGGAATACCACACTACGACGTGTCACTGCCCAGCCAGCAATTTCGTGCCCATGTGTGCGTCCTTGAGTTTGATGACCCTTTTCGGTCTACCTCCGGGATTTTTCTCCCTCATTGGCGGTGGGGATTTTGGATATTCATGGTCTTAATGGTGTGATTACTGTGGGGTTTCAACATGGAAGAAGTGTCCGCTATACATGAAAACTATACAATCTCTGATGCTTAGTTTTATAGATAAGCCATGACGGAACCAGGTTTTATAATGTGCGCGTGTACAGCGTATGCTGAGTAATGGTAAAATACTACTCTGCCTAACTAGACGACGACATGCGCTACTTTTGTTCGTGTTGTTGTTCGTGTGCTTATGCGTAGTGGGTGCTTTGGGGAATTGAAATACAGGTAATATAAATACCTTATTGTTTGTCATTTTTCTAGACACAGTAGATCGACTATACCAAAAGCCGTGAACTTCTTTAAATTTCATATGGCCTGGCCTGGCCGCGTATCAATGGAGTGGTTTGTTTTTGTTTTTGTTTAAATCTGGTACACTTTGTTTTTTCTGAGGGTGTCTCTTGCGACTTTTACGTCACTTCGGGTCAAAGCCAACTCCAGCATCTTGCGACGCGTTCGCGAAAAAAAAAAACTAGGCCTTTACGATTGGGTATATTTATCCTTGAAATTTACACTTGTTTCCCAACTTTCACTTTTAAAAATCTGTGTTGAGATATGTGGATCCTGGTGAGGTTAGCGAAAATTAGAAATTTAATAAAACATCAGCCGTGTCCATGGACCTTACGACTATTGGTGTGTACTTGTGAATCCATTCTTATACAGGGGGTCATCACTATTATCAAACCACCTACCCTGTTTAAGACTATTGATGTGTACTTGTAACCCATTCTATAGAGGGATCTTCCATCATCAAACCACTACCGGTTAAGACTATGGATGTTGTATTGTAGCCATTCCTATTAAGAGGGGGTCGTCACTGTTATCAGCATGCTTGCCTGCTACTTTAACAACTTGCTTGCCTCTCCCTAGCAACCATTAGGGCTTCCCTAGCAACAAGTGTCGACAATGTTTCATGCTGGTCTGCACCTCTTCAACGTCACTCTCCCATACTTGTTTCTGAACGCAAATCACGAGAACTTTTTTTTTTGATTGAACTGGTGAGAATGATAAATATTCCAAAGTACAACCTGAAGTTCAGAAGAACCCACAATTGGGGTGGGACTAAATATACCTTGCTGGTTAAAATTTAATCCAATATTTGTGTACAGAACCATTTCAGTAGAAATTGATGATATGAAACACAATTTGAACACACAAGCACGATTGGCGGTTTTAATCCACATGGTCGAGAAAGCCAGAGGTGCCATGCAATTAATGGGTTCTTTTGTTCCCCTTGTTCCTATTGTGATCAAAAGTATTGGTCACAGCTAGCATTAAATGAACACAACCCCACCCAAGTCAATTGTGGTCTCGACTGGCCACCAAGAGAAGATATCGGTAGCTCCAACAAGCATTGGTCCAATGGAGAATTTTACAGGTAGTCATTGATCTTAAGAAGAAAAACACATTCTTAAAATGCAAGTTTGTGATCAGTACTGTTGATTTAGCCATGTTCATCTCTAATGATTCACATTATTACCTATACAAAAACCTCCAATGGGAAGCAAGCATTGTGGAAGCTACTGATGTCTTCTCTGGACTGGGGACGTGTCATGCTTTCTAGTCTATGATGCATGGAGCGATTGGAGCGAGGAACTTTTTTTATTCTGTTTTTTAAAAAGTGTTGTTAACATTCTATAATGCTATATTTTAAAAGGCAATATATTGTTGAACATAAACAAGTACGTTTATACCCAATATTTAGTAAAAAACAAAAGTGAATAACAAACACAAAGGGACAGTAAGACAGCATCAATGCAAAATAAATAAGGAATGCAAATGTGAAAAAAAGGAAAAATGAAAATGAAGAATGGGTTTTATTGGTTTTGATAGATACTCGTTGAGAACACACCACGTCTTTTTTGGTACATGTGTCGTGAAAAGACCATTGTGCCTGGTAGACCATTTTGTTTCAGACAGAGCCTACTCCTCCTTTAAAGCCGTTTGCTCTAAGACCATACTTTTCAGAACAGGAGCCACTACTTTTTGGGTCTGGACCGCACCCTATACAGCAGAGAGATACTCCAACGGCCAGTGTATTCTGCGGCAATTTTGCGATATCAGTACTCAGTTCTGCCAAATTCATTGTGAAGTTCCAACACAAACTTGTACAGGGCCTAGGGCATGGGTGAATGTCAAGACACTTTTAATTTCCTGTACTATAAATTCATCACATAGTTGGATTCTGTGATGCCAAAAAACTTTTGCTAATTAGTATTTTAATAAAAACCAAAAAAGAAAAATTAAAAATTAATATATACATTAATTTTTTATCTATAGGACGACACGACCTCAAAAAATATCGAGCAAAGTTCCAAGCCAAAAAATTTCAACTGTTTTGATTCTGAGAGTTAAAAACATTGTAAGCCTCAAAGGAGTAAAAATAAATTGGTTGACCAGTAGTCAGGTTTCAGTTGAGGGCCAGGGCCGGGGTATAAGCAGTTAATACGTCACCCCCATGCTGGTCTAAGGAATCGATGAGGGTAGCTGTGTACCCGGGTAGAAAATTAAAAGAGGAATACTACAGGGGGGTTGCCCTGAAGAGCTATATTCGTGCGCCTGAGAATAAGGAGTGACAGCATAGCTTTCACACCAGTCTTAAGTGTGAGAAATACAGTAAGCCACAGCTGTAAGCACGAGCGTACAAAGGAGGAGGGCGCGGTACGCAGCACAATAGCTTGCGTGAAAGCTGTGACGTCACTCCTAAGTTCAAGCCTGACGAAGTTAATGGTGGCCATCCAGCACATTAATAGGAGGGCATCCGGTCACTGATCTTTATGCTGTGAAGGTGAGTGTTGAATTCGGCCGCCCGTTGCGGGAAAAAAAGCATTTAAAACTTTGGTTATCTACCTTACCTACCTAAAATACTCACCGAGATTCCATAAACCGATTCACCTAAAAAAACGCATCAATGCTTCCTACAAGTCTTTGCACCTCATTAAACCATTCTCTATGTATCAGCTTCAGGTGCTTCCAACAGCACTTTGTCATATGTTTGTCGCACAGCATGCATGTGGGGGATTCAGGGTCAAGTGCTTCTAGAGCATTTACTGCCGACATGATTTCATGTACCCCTTAAAAATATGAGAAAAAGAAAACAGTTGTCCAGTTGAATGAATGAAAGGCACAACTCAGTAATGGTAAGTAAAATGTGAGTTTGCAAAACTGATAATGTTGATCCAGCATCTTCTCTGATTGAGCATGTAACCCCAGGATAAATACTAGAATCCCTGTTGTTAAATGTATATAAATATACGTTCTATGATATCTGCTAGGAAAGCGGAAGGAACTTTCCGACCTAACACATAAATGATAATATCTCCGCTCCTCTACCAACATGGCTGTTGGCAAGCACACCATGGGTTTTTTCAACGCGGCCAGTAATAAACATTCATAGAATTTCATGGTCTCGGCTTTCACGCTCACTATAGTCAAAAGAACTAAGCTGTGGGCCGCACCATAAAAAAATTAACATTTAGTAGGACACATACACGAGAGAACGTGCACCAACGGATTGCTAAGTGATCTGCCAGCATGCTGACAGCCCACAAAAACATTTGGCCTCGTTCTTCAGAAACTTTCAACATTTAAATTTTGCAAAGGAAATCAGGCCATACGCATTGCATAACAGACTGCCAAAAAAAACTATACAAAATTAAAAAAAAAAAAAAAACACAATTTAGGTTCATTTCAACCGGGATTTTACTGATTCTTTTTAGGAGTGCTTCCCGCTTTTCATGAAAATTTTAGTGGGTGTAATTTGGGGGTCTCGTTCAGGAGTTATGGCTAACTATCTGAGACAGTCGAAAACTATGTGGGCAGTTTTGGCATCCTGATATCAACAAAGTTGCATGAAAATCACCTTCACAGACATTCTTATAAAATTAAAAATTAAAAGGTAGGTATAAATAAAGTGGTGCTTCTTGTGATATAACATACTTGTTGACTTTTTTAAAATGTACAATTGCTAATAATACAATGTAGATAGCAAATCAATCCAAAACAGGCTTGTTGTCTCAGCTTTAATCAAGGTTTCAACAGAAGGTAGAACCAGAACCACGCCCTTGTTGACCCTCCCTTTGTTGAAAGTAAATGAGACCTTTGAACACAACAATCCTCCTTAGCTCTTGTGTAACACTGCTTATCTCTCATCATATTCACATGGAGGCAGGGGCGATAGGGGAAGGGTAAATTGTCCCTCACATTTAGACGTTGTACCACACATTGTACCATAAACAGACTTGTAGGACGACATTAGTTTCAGCAGTCCAATCCCCCAAATTTCTTGCTCATAATTTTGTCCCATGAGAGGGAGTACCTCAGTTCACCCACAACATAATATTTCTGGTGGCTTCACGAAAAATAGTATATTGAGTAGTTCAATGCATGCATGATTAATACATTCACTCTGATCGCTACACTATCTGGGTTTGAAAGGGTTTAATCCACAAAGACGCTACACGGCTTTATTACCTTGGTTTGTTGAACCTTCAGGTGACACTGGCCCAAGTGTATTTTATCCTTTGTGGTCAATTGACAAATCTACGCTTAGGGTCCATTACAATGAATGGAATAAAAACGAGAATTTAGTTTAGGATCTTTTCTAACAAATAAAGTCAAAGATCTGGCAAAAATGAACAATATATTTTTATAATTTTTAGTTGATGTTATAGTTTTATGGGACAGTCTGTAGTGATGGAATAGATAATATCTATGATGACCGTAAACATTTACTACCGGGAGGTTCTCAACCATACTACCTGTGGGTCAGAGAAGGACATTTGAACACTTAGGTCAAAAAAAAAAAAAACTTATTTTTTACTTTAATTTTTCTTTAACCTTTATGTTCCGCTAGTTATGGAGACTCATGGTGGCAGGCCCATATTAGGCATGACTGGCTGCCACTTGAGAACTCTTCAACTTACTACTGTATGGAAGATAAGATTATCCCAGCCATGATGGGGATCTGTGACCTACTGGTCTGTGCAATAAGGATGGGCTAATATAGTTATGTTAATTTGAAAAAACACAGCTCTTAAACTCTTTACTTACTAAGTATTATGACAAAGAGTAGCAAGTATAAAATGAATATCAAAATTCATATTTTTATCCAAAATTAATATGACTATTTTCCTGATCTGATGAGGACAGGTAGGTATTAACATCAACTGCTCGGGAATTTTTCAGTGCCCAGATTACCAAAATTAATCCCCTCTTGCTTGTCCAAATACCAAGATTAGTGACATCGACAAGCAAAATGACAATTTACTTTGCTCAAATATAAAGGTCGATCAAAACAATGGGGGAAGGTTTGTTTAACCTGTGAAATTTGCTATAACAGTGTCTTTAATGAGATTTTTCATGCTTTGGAAGAAATCTAAATGGAATTGTTAAACATGACAACTATTCTTTTAAATGAATCAATTTATGATCGAGCCATGTTCCCCACACTTCCAAAAATATGGGGTGTTTGGTGTACAATATGCATGAGGTTAGTTAGACTAGAGTAAGACTCTTTACGGATAAAGCATGTAACATCCTTTGTATCCTTTGGTCCTCTTATAGAAAGATTCCCGGCCTAGGAATTCCATGATGGTATACATGAAAAATAACAAAAAATACTGAATTTTTTACAGTAAAACAAGGAGATTCACACCCAATTCAGGTCGTAAGTATGAGGGTGGTGGCCATTTATTAGCAATTATTGACTTGCTTACTTGTATTGTTGGTCGAGGCGTGCGCCATGAAGCTTCCCAGCTGACACATACAGTCTATGTGGTCATGCAATGCATCATCCAATGGCT
The DNA here is from genome assembly GCA_023653785.1 of Ophioderma brevispina. NCBI lineage: Eukaryota > Metazoa > Echinodermata > Ophiuroidea > Amphilepidida > Ophiodermatidae > Ophioderma > Ophioderma brevispina. The sequence continues at coordinate 8,602 of JAMKCH010055707.1, read as the reverse complement.
GCAGAATTCTCATGCATGTCTTTTCCTCCAACAGTCCTTTTTCCTTGATCATTGAAACAACAAAAATACCACAAGTTAAAAGAATGCTAGAATCCCTGTGGCAGGGACTCTAGTTAGTGGATTTAATTCACTGAGAATATTACGAGACACTGCACTGTATTCCTGGGGAATAGGAGCAGAAAACTTGAGAGTTTGTACATTATGTGTGACCTTTGGCCTACAGACTTGTCTGTCATAGTGCAAGTAGCAGTAGAATCTAAGGTCCTGTTGTGCAAGTGTCATCTAGATTGGGTAAGGGGCCTGACAGGTACACGCAGAGACAGACAGATAAAGATATTACTATGACAAAATCCCCCTTCTGCTAAAGTGCTAGGGGGATAAAAACAACATCATGTATTCCTAAAGGCTGAAAAGTGAATGAAAGTCATTTAAAGTGGGCTTCGGTAAATTATGGTGAGTGCACTCCTTCCACATATATGTGATCAGCAATGACCTTGTACATGGCAATACTAGTATATACACCTAGCACAAAAAGTATTTCGGCATGTTTTTCGATCAGTACTGTGCCAAAGTCAGACCATTTTGAAAGTTTTCGAAATATACATTTTGTTGCGTAGGTCTTGCTCTTTCATTTAATACCTGGCTTGTAAAAAAGCGTGCAGAAATGGCTGAGATGGAACGCCTGAAAGACGTAAACCCCAAAAACAAAAAAGTTGCAGTTTTGGGATTTTTGAATGGGCATTGCAGTGTACTGGGACACGAACACGCGGACCACAATCAATATTGCAAGTAGGCTTTCTCGCTCATTCAGTCGGAAAACCTCTTTGTGTAAAATCAATATACACGTATTATTGCGTTGTACCACACAGTGACCATTGAAAAATTCAAAAACTGCAACTTTTGGTTTGGGGGGTTTGCGTCTTTTGGGCACTCTATCTCAGCCATTTTTGCACTCTTTTTTACAAGCGAGGTGTTAAATGAAAGAGCAAGACCTAGGCAATGTATATTTCAAAAACTATCAAAATGGTCTGACTTTGGCACAGTACTGATCGAAAAACATGCGAGATACTTTTTGTGCCAGGTGTATATATTGACGTTTAATTCACGTTCCTGTGTTATATTTTCCTGTAGCATTAAATTTTAGGTAATTTACATAATTTCTTAGAATTATATTCATTCTCATTTGTTGTATCTCTCTTTTCTTATTGTAGATATTACTGTATTCTGCTGATTTTTGATACGAACAAAACAAATTTGATTGACCTAGCTATGCCCTCTGCCCATACCACCTTCTCATGAGTACCCCCCCCCAATGCTTACCTCAGGAATGTAGCTTCACTGTGCGGAGCTTTAAAGCCCACCACTCAACAGCTATTTTAGCTACAGAGCCCAGCATCCAAGGGATATGAAATGCACTTTTTAAAAAAAGAATTTAAAAAAATATTTACTATTTTGGTCAGAAAACTGAGAAGAATTCCAAGTTTCATGAAATTCCACCTGGCCCTAAATTTAAAGGTGCATGTTCCGATCGTCCTTTGGGACCCCCCCCCTGATTTACCCGGAAGTAGTATCGATTTTGATATCAGACGAAAGGCCGTATTTTTCTCATTGTCGTCCTCAAATCCATTTCATTCCCAAGATATAAACAAAAAACTGCCGTTTTAGTGGTTAATCATCAATATTAGCACAGTATTGAATAGGGCTTTGTAACATGCATTATTGCGTCTACCATCGAAACCGCAAGTTTGTTTCCCACGGTACTTGATGGGGTGTATGTGCAAGTGCCAGGCTCTCATATCAAGTTAGAGAACGCAATACACATAAATCGGGGAAACAAGCACCTTAAGCTGGCTTCAACCCTGACTCACCTTCAGCCTAACTGTAGCGGCCTTCACCATCCTATCCAAAGGCTCCGTTGTCTCAACAAAGACATCAACCACCTGGTACAACACAGCTTGTCTTACAAGTCTCTCCATCAGGACAAGTTCCTTGGCGAGCTCCTCGCAGCTTTCCTCGTAGTCTGCCCTGAGCTGCTTGAAAGTCGGGTTATCTTGTACTGACTGACTTAGATTTAAGATGATGTTTCTGTTCTTTAGAATCTAGTGATTTGAATGAAAAAATTTGAGCAAGTGAGTTGAAAAATGTTACTGCCAAAATGAGAGCTCACCAACAATTCCCTCAGAATTGAAAAACACTAAGGCTGGTATTCTGAAAGGGAGACTAACTTTAGACCTGGGTTTAAACCAGGGTTAGTCCTACAAGAGGGGACTTTTTTTCTTACAACATACTCTAAAAGTGTGCTGTAATGGGTGAGAAAATTCCTCATGGATGGGCTGGAACAGCCCATCCATGAGGAATTTATTCACCCGTTACATTTAACTTTTACAGTATTTTGAAAGGAAAAAAGGTCCCCTCTTGTAGGACTAACCCTGTTTAAACCCAGGACTAAAGTTAGTCTCCCTTTCAGAATACCAGCCATAATCTCTTATCTACAGCTTAATAAACATTCCAAATAAACAAATTCAAAGAATATTCTTACTTGTTTTGCAGTGGCGACAATCTCATCTCGGACTTTCTCCCTGGACAGTGTCGCTACTGTCATGCTGTGCCTAACAGTGCCTTCTAGAAGACAGTCAAATTCTGAGTCCAGTGAGAAGCGTTGATCTGGTGACAGGAAGTGAACTATCTGTAATGAAAGCAGGGGAAAACTTTGCATAATGTAAAATGTTTCCACATGTAATCTGTGATGCTCCATGTTTCTAGATGACTTTTTGAATAATTTCATTATACCCTTCAGTCAATGGCAGCCATCCATTATACCCTTCAGTCAGGTCAGGTTTCTTTTGAGGGCCTGCTACTGGTATCCTGGTAACCGAGTTGTATGCGGCTAAACCGACACCCCATCAGCGGTTTCCAAGGAAATCTGATGATGGAAGGTAGCTGGTTGCCCTGGTAGAAGAAAAAAAAGAAGATCTACCTACAAGGGTGTCAGCTCTGGAGAGCTAATGGCAGAAATCCAGCACATGCTGCCTTGCATGGTGGTGTGGTTACCAAAGGCTAGGCCCACCGCCAAAAACTGTGGATTGACGTCAGGAAGAGCATCTGGTCAATTATCGTTTGCTCCAATAAATCCTCACACAGTAGTATTGCCGAGTGAGGTGTATTCGGCCACCCCCGTTAGCGGGGACAAAACCGGATTTAAAACTTTGGTTTAACTAACTTCGCACCTACTTTGTTCACATAGCATGACCTTAATTCAGTTAAAGCCACTATCAGTGATTTATCGAATGAGTCAAAATACCTGAAATTTGCAGGAAAGGAATGGCTTATAAAAGTGAAGGTTTATAAGTCTGCTAGAATTTAGTAATAGAAATCTCGTAAGTTACTTCTTTTAACCAAAAAATTGACAGAAAAGGAAGAAAACGGCAGTGTTCAAAGATACGAATCTCCATTGAATTACGTGTTGTAGTAAGTGTCCGAACGTAATGACTAAAATGTCCGATTTTGTCCTCATTAGGTTGCTTCTGGTCCTATCTGTGCAGGGTATCTTAGGACCATCACCTGGTGCCTTTAAAGGAATAAAGCACATGATACAGAATAAGTGCAACATAAAATTATTTTTCCTGGCTTTTTGAAAAACTGTTTTAGATAAACGTTTGTTACACCTCGTCCAATGTGGTCGATCGCATTTGGAGAGGTTTTTTGTTCATAATATCAAAGGATACATTTCCTGGGCCTTAAATTTCACTATGGTAATGAGATACATGTATACAATGTATAAACTTTCTTCTGATACCAAAATCTCAGTTTTAATGGAGTAAAATGGCAGGACGAGGTTGTCAATTGGGTCGCCCACCTTTGATCAAAACTTCTGAGTTTGTCTGATAAGGCTCTTTTGATTAAAAGTTTCAGCCAACATACCACATCACTTAAAATACATCAATTTAGAGACAATTTTTCCGTTTTGTAATTCTCAAATTTCGTTTTGTAAAAACTGCACTTTCGGTTTTTTTTTTGTTTTCTAATTTTAAAACTATGTTCACTAGAGTCTAATCATGGATTTTGTTTATTCTGATAATTTGGAATGATTTAAACATGAAGTTCAACAGCAGTTCTTATCTAAAACAATAACTTAAACTCTAAATTTGGGTTTTACATCTGTTAGAAAACCGAAAAATAATTCCATTTTCCGGTAAAACAGAAAAAGTATGTCTCTATACATCATGCATCACTTTTGAATAAACCACAATTCCAGATCAAAGCATTCAAAAAAAAAAACAGGATTTGTTTGAAAATTGAGGGTAACTTCCTTGAGAAATCTGCATTGGCCTTATAGAGCAGCACACAAGGCCACCTTAAGATTCATACCTTTTTTATTCGAAGCAAAATTTCCAGGCTCTACCGGATCCTGGGTCCTTCCTCAACTTCGTGATGGGTCCTTTTGTATCGCATGGATTATGTCTTCTACAGCACTGGAAACTTCCTCATTGGTGTAGTCTCTACTAGCCTACAAAATTAAAAAGTAGAGTTAATATACTCCTATAATACCAGCCAATATAAAATGGTTAGAGTGCTGATTGCAATCCTGGCATTGTTTTCTAATGTGGCGCATAGGATTAGATATTTTTCCTTGGGGACAGGAGGTGGCACCTTTGAATGTTCTTACATTGTTTTCGTACATATTACAATAATGGGTAAGTTGTGTGGTTTGTCCCCGTATGGGATGAATTAAGTTAAAAACTGCACAGGGCAAATCCAGTAATGCAGGTACATGCCAAGTGTACACGAGTGACCCAAGTAAATGGTCAATTCCAATCTATTTTGAGATGTGACCTTCATATTGCTAGGTCTTAGATCAACCCTATACTGCATTCAGTCTTACCTTTGCCTGTGCATTGTGTGGGTACTTCACATACATCTGCATGGCGGTACTTAAGGAAGGAACAGCCTTCTTCAGCGTGGACAGGGCACTCAGTATCTGATCCTTTTGATGTTTCTGAGTAAGATCTTGTTGTCTTCTGTCACACAGACTAGACAATAGTATCACTGATTCAGAGAAACCCTGAAGGGAAGAAAAAGAAAAATGTTGATATACCAGTACTCTGTTTAATCTTGGGTTACAGTTAGACTTCACTATTTTGGTTGACCAACATTAATTTTACACAGTACTCTATATGGAGCTTACAAAATCATGTTTTAGCTCTCATATCAAAATGGATTAAAATACTGGCACTAAACTTTACAAATGGGATTTTTTGGTCAAGGTCATTCAATCAAGATGAAAATGACTATATTGGGCTATCCCTCTTAAATAAATTCACATTTTAGGTCCAAAGAAGAAAAAAAAATATTTCTCAGGCCTAAAATTTCACTGATGAGAAAGGAATGAACTTCTTTTTAAGGCAAAAAAAAAAACCCCAAAAAAAACAAGTTTGTCTCAGAAGAAATGTGAAATTTAATTGCATTGCAAAATGCATTTTTAAAAAAAAAAGAAAAGTACTAATGCAAAATGTGGGATTTTTTTTTATTACACTTTTGACCCACTTTTCTCATTTTTTTGGCCACTTTGCGACTCAATTTTCATTTTATTTTTTGAAAATTTAATAAAAATTCTTTCAAGTGAGCAAAAACCTAAAAAAATGCACTAAGAGACTTCTGAGACAAACTTGTTTTTTTTTTCTTGGCCTAAATTTCACTTTTGATGAGGTAAAACAGGGGACAATAGGCTTTCATTCAAGTCATCCACCTTTAAATTTTGACCATAGATCAGAGTTTCATCAACTTTTTTTGCACAAGACCCTATATCTATATAAATTCTAAAATGATGAACACCAGGCAGCCCCAGACACTTATACATGTACAATTTATGACTGGTATTCTGAAAGCAAGTCCAACTTTAGACCTAGGTTTAAACAAGGGTTAGTCCTACATGAATGGACCTTTTTCTTCCAACATACTCTAAAAATAGCCTGTAACAGTTGAGAAAATTCCTCATGGATGGACAGGAATGGCCCATCAATGAGGAATTTTCTCACCCGTTACATTTAACTTTCACAGCATTTTGAAAGGGAAAAAGGTCCACTCACATAGGACTAACCCTGGTTTAAACCCAGGCCTAAAGTTAGACTCCTTTTCAGAATACCAGCCTATATGATTTCTTTTTTCCTCAAAGTCAATTTTGTGACCCCCTTATAAGTCCATGCTCCCTATTGGGGTCACGCTCCCATGTTGGGACCTTTCTGCTTTGCCTTCGATTCTAGCTCACCTTGGTAGTAATTAAGTGATGTATTTCATTACAAAACATGGTTGCATGCCATATCATGCATGCTACTCTATTGATTTGTTTCAGGTTAAATTGAGACAGCTGTTACTGTTTGCATAATTTTCAATTGCATATAAATTATAAATATGGAATGTTGAACAAAAATTGTTATTCTAGGAAAAGTGTGTATGAGTGTGGTTTACGTATGCACACAGATGTACATACAGTGGACATTATCGTGCATTTTCAGACACCGATGCAAGAACTTACACATGTTTAGAAAGAGTTTCATTTGTACCCCCCTTTTTAAAATTCTACAGCAAACAATTATTGCATTGAGGCATTGCCCTAAACAAAAACCCAAACCCTATAAGGCAATAAATAAAAGTTAATTTGTTGCAGGTTGAAACTTCGAAGGGGGTACACAAACTACTTGCCCAAATTTAATATGGCAAATATATTTACTTAGATTAAAGGCTGAACCCAGTAAAGAATTACACAAAATTTAAAAAAAAAATAAACAAGGCAACTTGTCAGCCCAGAGTTACCATTTCCACAATATGTGCATACACACGAATAAGATCAAGATTCGCCTGGCGTTGATGAATTCAAATAACTTGTCATGCTATGGTAAGGTCAGGTTTCCTTTGAGGGCCTGCATAACCTGGTAAACAGTACTAAAGGTTCCACGGGCGCGGATGTGTGCAGCAGCTAATCCGTCACTCCATGGGTTTTAGGAAATGCGATGAGGAGGGTAGCTGGTTACATGGTAGTTACCAAAAAGAAAATCTCAGCTTACAAGGGGTGTCAGCTCTGGAGAGCTAATGGCAAGGCCTCCAGCATGCTCTATACACTGTCTTGGCATGTGGGATAGGTTGCTAAGTCCAATGCTGAAAAAACTCTGGATTGGCATCCAAGGACATCCGGTCAATTATATTTGCACATACAACGCCTATATGGTGGAGTATGCTGTGTATGCTGATGGTGTAAGGGGAATTGGCTCACCCCTGTAGTAGGGGATGAAACCGGATTGAAAATGTGGGGTTTAACCAAAGAGGTGTGTTTGAATCATCCCACAATGCATTGCACATGTGCCTCTACTGTATGTTATATAAAACTTATGTCAATTCAGACTTGGGGATTAAAAGTGTCCAATAAGTTATGAACTACAGGACAGTTCATAATCATGCTAAAAATTTCCCTAGGTATTGTTTTGTGGGATAAAGGAGCATAGAAGTCAGGATTTTGAGTGTTAGGAATAGGAGTTCTTCTTGATCACATGACCCTTTTGAGGTGCCCCCCCCCATTTCCCGAAACTGTGCATTGTGGTTGACTCAATACCACCTTGGTTTAACACTACTACTATATACTGTATGGCCATAAAAAAAGACTCACCACGAACAAGCTAAAAGCTCTCACGAAAGCAATGTGCTTTGAGAATAAGTTTCAAAATCTTTTAACAAGAAAAAACAGGAGAACTCGTATTTACGCGATGCCTAAAATTCTGCCCACCGCCGAAATGTCGCGATCACTAACATGCAAAAAATGAAACTGCACATGTAGGAAGCGTACAATACGAATCCCAAAAATGGTTACTTTTGGTGAAATGACTCAAGAAATCTTAAAATAATCTTGCAAAAATCACCTTAAAATTCTACTTAAAATTTAGTAAAATATGATTAATTTATTCAATTTGGCAAACACTATTTTTGAAAAAAATAATGTAAACCACATTTAAATTTGGGGCCCTGTAGGGGGTCTGGAAAGGGGCGAAAAACATCGAATTGTACGTATTTTCACCATTTCCAAGAAATCTTAATCAGAGCTGGCAAACACAAAAGACTGATCCACATGTGTTCTTGACAACCAGAACTAAAAAAAACCTTTCAATGAAAAACAATGGGTACTACATATGTAATACCTTGTTGTGGTATACTTTGCCTACCCAACCTAGCAATTACAATGGATGTGCCTATTTTTATCTAGCTAATTTGAACTAGTTTACATTTGCCGAAAATATGCCCAAATATATCAGCGTCAAGACTCCTAGTCCGGTCTTTTCCACCAAGTTACATCAGTATACGCCTTCGGAAACTCCAGCCAGACCCAGGGGAAGACCCTGGGGGGGAATGAATTACATGGTAACGTAGGGGTTTCCCCTTCTACAATATACCAAATTTTGGCTACTCTAGCTATCAGAAAAAAAGATATGCCACAAATGTACAGGGGTAACATTTTTTATCACGGAATACGGAACATACATACGGACGGAGCCCATATGTATAGGCCCCTCCCGAACTTCGTCGGAAGGGGGGGGGAGGGGGACAATAAACTATATCT
>JAMKCH010055704.1:0-21987 GCA_023653785.1 Ophioderma brevispina | reverse complement strand
TGTCCACCGCTCTGTCGGGCCTCCGTTTTCATAATGTACACATACTGTATTCCATCCAATATCCGGAAGCACATATTGCTTACCACATGTATTCTGATGAGTGCAGCTCTATTTGACATTGATCCTAAGATTGATGGGGATGCCAAACAGATGTCAAAAGACTTGATCTTGTATTGATGAAATCAGTGAGTGGAGGCGCTTAACAAGGAATTTTTAATCGCATGGTCATCCTATTAACAAGTCGCCTCAAAGATTTACCATCAGAGTCGGGACAAGTGGATGTTCCCCAGTCTTCGGCAATTAGAAACCTTGGTGTTGGTTGATCAGACAATGTCTATGACTGAACATGTAAAGGTTCAATCATTAAGTCGGTAACTTCCACCTTCGCAATAGTTACCGGATCCGCCGCTTTATCCCATTTGAGAGTTGTCATCATTCGTCCGTTCACTGATTTAATCTCGCATTGACTATGCAATTCAATTTTGTAGGGAATGTCGGCCAGAGACCGGAGTAAACTTCAGATTTTGCCGAATAGAGCCAGCCAGGCTGGTGTTCAGACATCTGGATAGGACAACAGCCACACCACTCCTTAAAGAGATCCATGGCTACCCATAGTGAGCGCGTTGTCTTTAAGTATGCTTCTTACTTACAAGGGCATTTCGTGATCCAATGGGCCCATCTTAAGTGTCCGAATACCTTCTCTTTTAATTCCTGAGCAGCCAGGATGGCGTTCTGAACAGATGACAAGATGCTCCTCACGTTTCTCGCACAAAAAAGGTCAGCTGGATGGACAGGGCTTTCAGCAATGCGGCCCCTAGCTATGGAAACTCTTACCTATCTCTGTTCGCCACTCCAAGTCCATGTTACTTTTAAGAAAGCTCTAAATTTCATCTATTCCTAAGAGTGATTGTGCTTAATTGTTTTTTTTATTGCCTCACATATTGTTAATTATGAAGCTGTTTTTCTTTTTTTTTTTTTTTTTTATTTTATAGTTTGATGTTAAGTACCTATCTCATGGTTCATCTTACAATAACCGTTGTATTACTATGTTTTAGAAGCTAAATGTAATTACTCTTATTTTGTAAGCGCTTTGACCTTGTTTTGAGAAGGCGCTATATAAATGCCGTTGGTATTGCATGTATAGAACCAGTTACAACTGCGTCACCACCCAGCAACACTGCCAACAGATTCTTGTTTAAAACCCACATTTCCTTATATAACTGACTTTGATGTGACCAAGTGGTCAGCCTTTCTGTCCTGGATTGATGGCATCAGCAGGTCATCCATTGAATCACCATGACCCCTGACCCTTGAATCTGACCAGATCAATAAAGAGGTCCTGTTTCATAGTGTTAGCTGAAGGAGTTGCAGGCAGTTGAGGGAACATTGAGCATGGTTTCCTTTCCAGGGATGGGGCGGTTAATGGTCGAAGGAGACGGGACGTTTCGTCCAGAATAGACAGGATCTGAAACAAAATTAAAAAACCACAACAATATATCATAAATGGATATTTTTCACTGACCACAAGCAGTTATTGAACCAAGATTGCAAGGCAACATCAATCTTGCTCAAGTCCTGTAGATAAATAGTGCTGGTGCCTCGGCCTGTTAAGGGACACGATGCTTGTCCGTATAATGTGAGATTGGTATCCTGGAACTTTCAAACAACACACCTGCCAGAATATGTTAGCTAAATACTAAATATCATATTAATGGGTTTGTTACATAAAGGACCGCATATTTGGCTTAGCAATTCAGGTGTGATCTACTACATTGGTAAGCATTCCAATATGCAAAAAAAAAAACACTGGTTCTAAAAAGTCTTTCTGGAAATGCTGTTGTGTCGCTTTAAAGGTTGCACAAGAGAGTTGGAGCACCCATATATTGGTGTCATATGTAGTGATTTCATATAGATAAGACCCCCAAGAGATTTCTTACCTTGTCTTTGGCTACAAAAATGCCTTGAAATGAAAATAAAATGCGATTTTTCATTTAAGTAAATTTCAATTACAACATAGGCCGAAGTTAGATTTGCTCCTATAGTAAATTAGAATTTCACAAGTTTGAACCAAAGAAAGGATTTCTCAGCCTAATCCTTCAACATGGGGACTTTTGATAGAAAGCTTGAACTAGTGCAAAAAAGAAAGTCACAATTTTTGGGCCACCTATTATGTAAAATCTCTCACCTGCACATTTAAACAACCGGTATGAATTGGTGATTCGGTCTGTCTTGTATTCTGTCTTCTTATATAAAGGATTAAAGGTTCCATGGACAAGGCTGCGTAGACTTTTCTTAATTTCTTCATTTTCGATAACCTCAACACGTATCTGATCACATCGCACAACACAAGATTTTTAAAAGTAAACATCGGAAAAGTGTTAAATACAGGACAAAAATACCCACGGACAGGCCCTTCTGCTGTTTCGCGAACGCGTCTCAGATGCGGAGTTGGATTTGACCCTGTTAATGACGTCAGAGTAGCAAGTTGTAAACAAAGCTCACACGTGGGCTAACCGCACACATCGTCACACGCACATGCCGTGCATAACAGCAGGGACCAATAGGACATCGACACATGCGTTACTTCATGATACATTGCTTGACGACGAAAAACAGCAGTAACAATACAGCGTATTATTATCATAATTTAAGTCACCAAATCAGAAAAATTATGCCATACAACACATACCACCCATACCGCGAGAAGTCAAACTGTGTACGTATCACAGGCAAGACAACTGGGACCGCCGAGCCGTGTTTGTATGGTTCCCACGAGTGACGACCTGGAACGTATTTGCCTACTCTGAGTCACTTCAGGGGTCATCGCTGCCAGGCGCGATAATAATTCTTTGGTTTTGGAATTTCCTTTGAAAGCTTGTCTGAAAAACATGAATATGCCCAATTTTATCAAATCTACGGTTTTCAATTACTGCTTCATGCAGATTTACATTGATACAAATACATTACTGTGAATCAAGCCATTTTGTGGGGATATAAGTATGTTTAAAGCATGTCCATGGACCTTTAAAGACAAAAATATTATAAATTCCTAATAAAATTCCTGGGTCGGATAGTATTTCTTACCAATCTGAGCATGGCGCTACATTAAGCAAGTGTATCATCAGGTGGTGTCACGGTTCCTTGTTAGCGATGGTTGTTCCTCCCCATGAACCTCAATAGGTGGTCTAGAAAATTCTCCAGCCTGGGTTCGTGGTCTCGCAGCAGCTTGTAAAACACATGGTAAACCCCAGCGCAACCTCCCACTGGAGGAGAGAGAAGTCACCGGTTAAGTGGCTGCTAGGAAGTCTGGCAGATCTCGACAGACATTTTACGTATGCAGGTTGGAATGGGTAGGGGGGAACCCTCTGACAGTGATTATTTTCACAAATATTCTCAATGTGCAATAAGGATTTTGAATCAAGTAGTGTGGTATGATTTTGCAAGCAATGTTCTGCCAGATTTCTAAATGAGGAATATTTCTTGGTGAAGAGAAATAACTAACATATAAATTAAACATTCCTGCCTGTAAGGAAAAGCATACATCGGTTTTACACAATGTACACTAAAATGCTCAATGATATTTAACCTAAAATGCCATGACTCTATGCATTGCCCCACTCACGGGGGACATCTGCACAGGTGATTAAGAGGTTGACAAAAAGTATTGAGGTATATCAATGTGTAAAGACCACACAATACACACACACTACAACCACAGTCGGTATTTCTCTGTTTGCATCACCATCATAGGCTTATACACCTATATGCTGTATGAAGCAAACCACACTGTTTGGGAGCAAAACCGCAGTTGGGTGGGATGCATAAACCAATTCTGTGAGAGATCATTAACGAGTTTTCACGAGCACATTTTCAAACATCTTGCTCTTGGTGTTCAAGGTCCATGGTCGGCAATTGCTATAGCCTCATTCCCAGGGACCCCAGATTTTAACCGGAAGTGGTCAAAATTTTAGTATCTGTAGAAAACTACTACTATTCTCATTACCCCTGTGAAATCTTAGGGGCTAAAGGATTTGGTTTGGATTTTTGAGCAAAAATGTGCCCCATTTTGGTTGAACCAATATTACTTTACACAATACTCTATGGGAATTACAAAAATCACGTTTTAAGCTCTCACTCTCAAAATGGTATGAAATATCGCGTCGAAAACTTTATCAGATGGGGGTTTTGGGGTGATGGCGAATTCTATCAAGATAAAAAAAATTATAGACTAATCGGGGGTCATTCCCCTTTAATTTAACAAGTAATTAAGGCTCTAATCTCTATATCTCATTTATATACGGCCGGCACCATTCTCCCAGGATTCCTGTATGGCCTCGACTGTACTTCAAAAACACTGTGTCTCGTAGGAATTCCAAATAAGGGGCAAAACCAGGCGTCCTGTATCCCCCGCTCCTAACATGGGAGGTACAGGAACATTATAAGGAGAATTCATCGCTCCAGAAAGCCACATGGTGAGAGTGAATTTCTTCGTTGGCGAGATTCGATCTCGTCGAGCTCAACGGGTAGTCCAGATGCTGGTGCTCCTGTTGAGGCTCAACAGTTGGATTAATCTTCATGGGGAAGGACAAAATAACATTACACCACAAATTGTGATTGGCTATTATTATCATTATCATGATTCCCAAAACGGGCAGACTGAACACGTCTCAAATCGCAATACATGCCAAATTTGATACTATTACATAACAAGGCAAACACATATTTGTTCCACGCCAATGTTGCGATCACTAACTGCAATAAATTCAACTACAACACCCACCCACTTCCCTCCACCCAACACCCCGTAACCTCCACCCCCACCCCAACCCCCTGCAAAAAAACCCAACCCCCCCCCTCCTCAACATCCCCGACAATCTCCGCAACACCCCACCCCTCATCCCGACACCCCACCCACCCCGCTCCCCTCACCTCTGGCACAACCCCCCCCCATACACCCTCATCCCTCCCCAACACCCCCGCAACACTCCACCCGCCCCTCCCCACCCGCCCTGCAACACTCACATACCGATCCCCCATCCATCCACCCTTCCACCCCCCCCACTCCCTATCCCAACAACCTTGCCACCCACAACCCTAACCGCCTCACCACCCCCGCTCGGCCCACCCCCGCCACCCCCCCGCTCCCCAACCCCCGCCACCCCACTCCCCTCCCCTATACATAGTAAGTCTATGTAGGGAAGGAATTTTGCCTATCCCGATATACTGTTTTCAGAGATAACAGCCTTAACGCATATTTAATTAGCTCATTTGGCATACCTAAGAAGGGAATCCGCTATATCACATACTTTCACATTGTGGCAAAAAAAAGATGTGGGCCCCTAATTGGGTTTTCAGGCAGCACAGGAATTTTGAGTAGCTGATGTACCGTTTCAAAAATATCGCAATTACGCTGATTTTTGCATATTAAATTAGCTCATTGCATACTCAATTACCCCAAATAGTGCCCAAATCCTAATCAGGTTGAGAACTCTTCCGTCTGCTTCCTTCCACACCAGTTACATGGTAAACATCTAGAGGCCCTTAACGGAACTCCCAAACAAGGCGGTTTCTCGAACCACCAGTGTCGCCTGGTTGCGCGATCCCTTGCTTTATGATGAATTTGGGCAAATGATGATTAGAAAGATAATCAATGCACTGAGAGAAGTGTTACAAAGTTCACATGGGTTACAAAGGTCCACATGGGGTCACAAGGTCACATGAAGGTCACCAAGGTCACCCCACCCCGCCCTTTCCCCCCGACGCCGCCCTTCCCCCCGACGACCCTCCCCCTCACCTGACAAACCCCTCCCCACGTCCCTGACAACCCCCTCCCCCCTCCCTGACACCCCCACCCTGACCCTAACCCCCGTCACAGATTTGTGACATGAGGTCACTAATTGTCACATGAGGTCACTCAAGGTCACATGAGGTCTACGAGGTCACATGAGGTCCACAACAGGTCCCATGAAGGTCACCAGGTCACAAGTCAGCAAGGTCACAGTCACAAATCACAGTCACCCAGGTCACACAAGGTCCCCAAGGTCCCAACCCAAGATCACATGAGGTCATCAAGGTCATATGAGGTCACCAAGGTCACTGGGTCACACAGGAATACACCTGCAAGTCACCAATAGTCACATGTCACTTACGATCAGTCAAGGTCACAACGACGTCACCCCCCCACCCTTCCCCAATTCACCCTACCCCAACACACACCACCCCGACACCCCCCCCCACCCCACCCAGATGCCCACAACCCCGCACCACCCGAACCCCAAATCCAACCACCCACCCCCATCCCCAATCACCGCCCCTCGCCACTAACAACCCACGTCACCCTTTTGCCCTCTCCCCCACACCACCCACCTGTCCCTCCCCCCCAACCAGCCCCCTCCCCAACACCCCACCCTGCCCCTCCCCAACACCCCAACCCTTCCTCCATATGATTCAACACACAAGATGAAAGATGTATGGGTAATAGTAGTTTTGATGTAGAAAAGGAATTTCACCATATCTGATGTACCATTTTAGAGAGTCAGCAATTAACGCATATTTAATAGCTCATTTGCCATACCTGAAGCGCATGTATCAGGAGTTTCAAATGGCAAAAGAGATGCGCACCATAAGGGTTTCTTTGCAGTGAAGGAATTTTTGCATATCCGACTGTACGTTCAAAAAATATAGCGATACGTGATTTTTTGCATATTAATCAGCTCATTTGAATGAATTGTCCAAAATATGCCCAACATCTAATCCAGGTAAAGAGAAAGACTCTTTAACCCGCTTCTTCCACCAAGGTACTTCATTATATGCCTTACTGAACTCCAGATAACTTGCAAACAAAACCTTGCGGGGAAAGGATTATCATTTTTCCGGCCAATATAAGCTAATTAATATTCATGAATAATGCAAATAATGCAGCTAAAAGCTACAACCTAATATTCTGGCACTCACTCTATCCCCCTACCAATATGAAGGTAAATAATCGGGCATTAGTGTTAGCCAGCAGACCTTTTCAAAAAAGGTTAACCAGAACTTCTGAAAAATAATAGCAAATAAGCGAAGTAATATTCATGGGGAATATGCAAATGATGCAGCCAAAGCTAACACATAATATTGCGGCACCTCACTCTATCATCCTATCAAGTTTGAAGTAAATCGGGGGTAGCGTTTAGCCTGCATACATTTTTAAAAAGTTTAACGCAGTCTACTGATGACATACCGGTACGGACATAACTGACCCAACAAAATTTGGACTAGTATGTGCTTCCATGAACATTTTTGTTCAGGCTGACACAACCGAGTCATTACGGACGAGCACAAACGGACGGACATACGGACAAACAGAACAAAATTTGGACTAGTATGTTGCCTCCATGAACATTGTTAGGCGACACAAAAACTTTACACAGCCTTGCAGGAAAATTCCTCAATAAATTTGCAAATAGACTACTTAATTAGCATATTTTTCACTCATCAACCAACCCCGCTTCTTTTCACCATGGTCGCCCTTACGAGAACTCCAGTCTAAATCGTATAAACCATGGGTTAACATTTTTATCACGGAAGGAGACGTAACGAACGGACGGACGGATAGACGCTGCTCATTTCATAGTCCCTGTTCCGAACTCATTCGGCCGGGACAATATTAGTCCAAAACACATTATGTTTTCTAAATCATATCACTAGAAGGCCTGATTTCCTTTCCAATCTTGACTGCAATATATGCATTCCCTTCTGGAAGTGGAATGCCCCAAAATACCTATTTTAGCACCCATAAAAAGAGGCAGTTCCATCCCCTGTACTATCGGTGACCGAAAACCGCTGCACACAGACTTGGTGCGTGGTTCTCACCAACTCTTGAATTATATTTTAGTTTTTTCGCCCGAAAACAAAACTATGTAGCAAAATAATGCTGCGACAGATTCGCCACCTTCAATATGCATTGCAAGATATCTTCTATCCCATTTCCGTAAACGGTTATAGGGAAACGTGGTCAACTTTTTCTTTAAGGGCAAGTATCCATCGATGGGTGATTTCAATAAGTTGTCCTTTTTGCTGCTGCACTGTGCGTGGTCCCATGTAACATACACGCTAATATTGCCTTGGCACTGCGGCACCAAACTTTCGGAGGTCTCCGTAAATATCCTAATATAGATTTATTAATGAAAAGTGGAATCCGCTCGCTGTGATTGGCGGATCACTTCGCCTATAGGATTTTCGAGAAATTCAGATGATCAGGCTTCCCAGCCATATTTGATATTTCCAAATTACCGTGTTGACCAAAAAGCTATGGATTGTAAAGTTTTTAGCAGTCTTTTTCAGTACGAAGTATTCTTTTTTGCAATAATATCAAGTTATGTAGACTCTTTACTATTACAGAATACCATATTTTTTTCCCCAAAGTAATTTGGTGTCAATTCTCTCGCTGGAAATAAAAAGACATGTACGAGGAAAAATACTCTTCGCCATTGGCCCTATGTTGTACAACAGCCCATGCCTGTGATTGACAGCTCTTGAGTTGACAATGAGCACGCATTCCGGTGGAGGTTTTTCACGCATTTTTTTTTCACTTTCTGGTTGCGTTTGAAACGAAGAAGCTTTCCATTCAATAATAAAGATACCTGGTTTTATGAAGGATGTATTACGTAATTATCGTCTAACTTAATCAACTTATGTTATTACTGCGAAGCCTCTTTCGTCTTGACTGCCATGTTGGTACACAATTCCCAGTTTATTCTTGTATTTCAAGTTGGTGTAGAGAATCAGTTGATGCTGTATGGGAGTGAGACAGTGCCTGAGTGCAAATGAGCGGGGATTTTGAGAAGGCAGAGAGAGCAATGATGAGAGCAAATGTGTGGTGTGAAATTGAATGCAGAAGAAGACTGAGGATTGATGCAGTGTTTGGGTTTGAAAGAGGCGGCTGATCGAACTGGCCGAAGGCGAATGGTGTAAGAGGGTATGGGCACGTGCTGAGGAAGGAAGAGGAGCATGTTTTAAAAAGGTCTTTGAGTTGGGTGGTTTGTCCCCAACACCCCGACCCTTTTCCCCCTCAATATTATCACAGCACAAAATGTATGGGATAGTAGTTTTGCAGTAGAAAAGGAATTTCACATATCGATGTACCACTTTAGAGATTCAGCAATTACGCATATTTAATTAATTAGCTCATTTGCATACCTAAGCCGCTGTAATCGATTTTCAAATGCAAATAGATCGCACCATAATTGGTTTTTCAGGCTGAGGACTTTTGCATATCCGACGTACTGGTTCAAAAATATAGCGCTTACGCTGATTTTTGTCATATTAATCAGCTCATTTGCATATGTAATTTGTCCAAAATATCCCAACATCTACTACCGGTAAGAACGTCGTTAACCCCAAACCCGCCTTCCTTCCACCAAGTTACAACATCATATATGCCTACTGAACTCCAGATACTTGCGCACAATCCTTGCGGGGAAAGGATTATCATTCTGACCGGCCAATATAAGCTAATTAATTTCCTGGAATATTCAAATAATTGCAGCTAAAAGCTACACATATATTCTGGCACCTCCACTCTGATCACCCTAACCAAGTATGAAGTAAATCGGGATTAGTAGCGTTTAGCCAACAGAACATTTCAAAAAAGGTGAACAACCGAAATGCTGAAAAATAGCAAATAAGCTAATTAATATTCATGATATGCAAATGATGCAGCCAAAAGCTAAACAAAATATGTGGCACGTCACTATCATCCTATCAAGTGTGAAGTAAATCGGGGGTAGCGTTAGCCTGCAGAGCATTTTAGAAAGGTTAACCGAGCCATACGGACACACAGAAAATTGGACTAGTATGTGCTTCCATGAGACATTTCGGTCAGGGACACAACCGGTCATACGGACCGACACTAAGGACGGACATACGTACACACAAAATTTGGACTAGTTGTGCCTCCATGAACTTCGTCAGGAGGCAGGGCGACACAAAAACGTGTAACACCGGCCTTTCATGGAAAATCCTCATAATTATGCACACTTAGGATACTTAATTAGCATATTTTTACTCCTCAACTCCGCTTCTTTCCCCATTGTCTGCCCTTAAGAACTCCAGATAAATCGTATAAACATGGGTTAACATTTTTATCACGAAGGGACGGAACCGAACGGACGGACGGATAACGCTGCTCAATTTCATATCCCTTTCCGAAGGCATTCGGGCAGGGAACAAATAGTCAAAAACAACATTATGTTTTATAACTCATATAACTGAGGGCCTGAGTGTCCTTCCAATCTTGACTGAAATATATGCTTCCCTTCTGAGAATGGATGCCCCAAATACCCTTTTTAGCACCCCTAAAAAGTAGGCATTCATCCCCTGTTTACGTAATCGGTGACCGAAAGCCGCTGCACCCAGACCTTGTGCTGGTCCTCCACCAACTATCTTGGAATTGTTTAGTTTTTCCTTTCCCCGAAAACAAAAGCATGTCAAAATAATGCTGCGACAGAATCATCCACCCTTCAATTATAGCATTGCATGATATCTTCCTTTCCCCATTTCGTAAACGGTAAAAGGAAACGTGGTCAACTTTTCTTTAAGGGCGAATAATCCCATCGATGGTTGATTTCATTCAAGAAGGTTCCTACTTCTGCTGCATCTGTGCGTGTCCATTTGAACATACACGCTAAAAAAATTGCCTTGGCACTCGGCACCCACTTTCGGAGGTCTCCGTTAATATCCGAATAATAGATTTTAATGAAAAAAGTGGAATCCGCGCGCTGTGATTGGCGGGATAGCTTCGCCTATATGATTGAGAAGTTCAGATGATCAGCTTCCCAGCCATATTTGATATTTCCAAGATTTACCGTGTTGACGACTCAAAAGCTATGGATTTAAAGATTTTTAGCAGTCTTTTTCAGTACGGAAGTTTCTCAATCATTTTTGCAATATTCAAGGTTTGTTAGAATCTTCATATGAAGAATAACATATTTTTTTTACCCCAAAGTATTTGTGCCAATTCTCTCGCGGGAAATAAAAAGAAATGTAAGTGGCAAAATCTTCGCCATTGCATGTTGTACAACAGCCCTATCCTTTGATGGAACATCTCTGAGTTGAAAATGACGCACGCTTCCGGTGTAGGTTTTCACGCATTTTTTTTCACTTGCTGGTGCTTTTGAAAAAGAAGCTTTCGCATTTCCTAATAAAAGATACCTGTTTATGAAGGGATGTTTTACGTATACGTCTACGTATCCAATTATGTTTTAATTAATTAGCGAAGCTCTTCGCGTGACTGCCATGGTTGGTACACAATCCCTCCCCAGTTTATCGTTGTATGTTTCAGGAGTTGTGTGAGATCCTGATGTTGCTATGGGATAGACATGGTGCACTGATGAAAATGAGATGGGGATTTTGAAATCTGTCAGAGACAAAGATAGAGCATGTGTGGTGTGTAAATTGAATTGACTGTAAGAAGACTGAGGATTTGAATGCATATGTTGGGTTTGAAGAGCGGCTGATCGACTGGCGAAGGCGAAATGGTGTAAGACATGGATGGGCAACGTGTGAGGAAGGATGAGGAGCATGTTTTAAAAAGTTCGAGGTGAGTGGTTTGAGGAGGGGACGTGCAAAGAAGATATGGAAGCAAGTGGAGGAGGAAGTATAGGGTTGGGTTGAGAGGGTGATAAGCGTTTGAATCGGGCGCATTGGAAGGGATGGATAAGGCGTGCTAACGATGTAGAGTGAATCCCACTCCTGCCACCCCCGGTTCGGGGAAAAACCGGATTGTAAAACTTTGGTTTTACTACTACTACTTTCGCAGATAGAGTTTCAAACCAAAGATATTCCAGAAAGACCTTTTGACTTCTTCTTCATGCACAGACTTAAAAACTTCAAAGTGGGGTACATAATCCATTGATAATTTCCGTAGGCCTACAAGAAAAAAATGATTCGTTCTAGTGTATTACTAATTGTATTTGGTAGATGTTGGTGGTGGGGGCTGGTGGGGGGGGGTCGGGGGGAGTTGTAGGGGGTGTGGGTGGGGTTGTTTTTTTTTTTAAAAAATTGTTAAACTTCGTGGGGGGTAACTGGGGGGGGGGAAGAGCTCTTCCCCCCCCCACCCCCGTCCAGTCCCCCCCCCACCACACCACCATCACGCCTCAAGTAAGGGAGTGTTCACAGTGTCATAGTCATGCTTTTTAGACGGGGTGTCATGATTTGTAAATTACACACACGTGTAATATAGGCTTAGACCGACCTATTTTTATGCGTTGCGACGGGGGAGGATAGGGGGGATGAGTGAAAATCTAATAATTCATTAAGGGGGTTACACACAAAAATTTGAACTTTCTAATTTTTTTGTTCCATCCAATAATTTAACCGTGTTATAGTACAATAACAAGCAACCAGTTTGGAAAAGTATTTTTCCTCCCCATTTTTTTTTTAAATATTCAAATTTTAAAGAAAAAAATATGCAAATTTAGGTCAATAAAAGTGCTTATGATGGGGCTAATTCCTGAAAATGCTAATAGTTCATTTAGGGGTGATATCGCAATCAATACTTTACGTGTTATAGTACAACCATTTTGGAAAATTTTAATTGTTTTCTTTTCCGCATTTTTGTAAAAAATATAGCAATTGGTATGAAAATCTCATCAAAGGAGAGTGAGAAACTAATACCAATACATGGACATGCTCACGGGTGATTATCTACAATTTTGAAGTATCTACCATGTAGCAGAGATTGAGATATTTTTAATTTTCTACAAACATGCTTAACCAAAATCATGAAATGATACTCATTTTCATCAGTTTCCTATGCAAATTAGTTCATATTAACCAAGATAGATGTTTCTTTGTTTCTTTATATGATCTGTATAAGCTAGCTTATATCAGAAGATATGCTATGCGGAAATTTTCTATCTGTAAATCTTGTTAGTTTTTAGATATATTTATTATGGTACACAAAATGCTATTTTGATGGTGCCATAAGAAAATAAGAACTAAAAGATTTGACCTTTGACACAATGTCTCTCCCAATTGCTTCCATGTACGAGACTAAAATTGGAATATCTCGGCAACCGTGGAACCGATTTTGAAAATTCAAAATGTTACGTGCTGCAGTTGACCCCCTCTATCATATGGTGGGTATTTTAAACCTCTAGATACCAATATAAATTTCCACCTGAAGTGCCTACTGAAAGAGAAAATATCTCAGATAAAATTTGACTGCCAACAGAGCTGCGATGCGTCCGTCTTGACGGCTAGCCAAAACGGAATTGGGGAAGAGTAATGGCCGACGGGGTGTGACCTGGGGTCACTGGTCGACACCATTTTCTCTTTTAGGGGTGCTAAAATAGGTATTTTGGGGCATTCCACTTCTCAGAAGGGAAATGGATATATTTCAGTCAACATTGGTGTAAAGGAAATCAGCTCAGTGTAATGATTTAAGTCAATTTTTATTAGTTCTTCAACCCCTTGGACACTACCTGCCTATCTGACTGATTTCATTGGTCACTTTGAAGGCAATATCATGTAATGAGCAAATAAGAGATATTTTAAAGTATGCTGGTATGGTTTACACAGAAATAGAAGCACTATTTTGATTGGTCACTCAGAGGGCTGTCTTATGTTGTTTCCTGTAATGAGCCAATCAGACAGGTTGTATCGTAGGTGGTAGTGTCCAGTGGGTTAAAGGTTCATTTCCTTGACTAAGATTAGAACCCAGAACTTCCCTATTACGCAAGCACTCTACCACTAATCTAACAATTAAGTTAATGTGATATTGAAGCATGAGACATAGTCAATATGTGCCAGGCTCCAAAGCACATTACTCCTGCTTCTCTAGTGACTATCACAGAGGGGAAATAATTTTGTTTAATTTCAGCGATTAGAGAAATAATATTTTTAATTCTAGCAAATCAAAGGCCCATTTCATGATTCCAGCACCTTTTGTTTAGTGTATGGACCAAAAGATGTCTTGAGAAAAGCTCATTTCCAAAATTTCAATTGGTTCCAATCCTGTGTTCTAGTAGACAAAGATGAATATTCTTTAATGAATATTAAATATTCACCCTTGTGTATCTGGAGAACTAATGATCTCTATCGTTCCTCTACCACCCTGCCTTGCTACTAAAGAGACAGAGGAGATTTCCAAAGAGAATTGCCCTCTCAATTTTTTTCCAAACCCAGTTTTTTTTTTCATATTTGGAATGCTTACACAATTCATTAGATTACAACCCTGAAGCGAATACGCCGTCTTTATGTAATAAGAATGATGATTTAGTTTTTTGTCGTGCACGACATAATTCGAAGCATAGTTTCCTATAGGGACGATTAGGATAGCAGGCCCGTTTTCAAACAAGCTGTGTGGTTTTCTTCCGTGCTTGTTTGTCCCATTAAACCTCCAAAACCATCTCTCGTAGGTGGTCTACAACTGATCAAGTGCATTGAGAAAATTTATATCCTTAACAAAAAAATCGCCTGTGCACTTTCATTGCATGATAAGATACCATGCTAGAAATATGGAGGTGGCCGGTTCATTGGGCCACCCACGCACCACATTTTTTTAACACTCATAGTTAATAAATATTCACTTCACTGATTGGTTGCTCTAAGGGCTGTGTCCTGTTGTGTCCGGTAATGAGCCAATCATTGTATCATAGGTGGTAGTGCCCAGGGGTTAAGTGTTCTAAGCACAAAACAAAGGCTTTCTACAGCATTATGAAACTTGATTTGACTTTAAAAAGTTCTTCAAAAATTTTATTTTATGACTGATGGGAGTCAAATCTTGGAAGGTGGAGGGGTCAATTTCTTTCCAAGCCATGAAAACTTGGGTCAAATGGGAGGAGGAGTCAGTCTTACCTGAGAAACCTCCAAGGACTGCCAGAACGTAGAAGTCATTTCTGGTGATGAAGACAGGGTGGCCAGGGTACGCAGACACTCCGCCTTCAGACCAGGTGGTATCCCACAACTGAGAAGACCGAACAGAAGCACAATTGGCAGCCACGATTGGTTTTCACACAGGGCTATGCGGGCATCTTCATCCTGAATTGGATATGTTTTGAAACGGTTACAAGTGGACAGGCGGTGGTGGCCAAGCCTCATTAATTATAGCAATTCACCAAAAACATCAAAAGAAAAGCTCAATACAGAGTGCAAACCACAAGCCAATTTGGGTGCTTTGATGTGGGTCGGTCATGAGTGTTCCCATGACCTACATACGACCTCGTCCTCGTTTGTTATTAATACAAAAAAAAAATCAGAAATAACCCTTCCGGTGGAGTTGATTCAACTCCAACGGTTTTGGAATAAGAAAATCCTTGACAACATATAAAAAATTCAGAATTTTTCATCGAGATTTCGCTTTTACCTGTTAAACCAATGGCGACGTCTGAAATTGGGATTTCTTGGCTGACCTCCGGCTCCCCTGCAAGTGGATTTCTACTGGTAATTTAGTAGGTGCAAAAATGCTAGGTCTTTGCTAACAATCACTTTTAATCAAAGCTTCCATTTGTTCACAAGGTGTTTTCAGCAGGGTTGTTAAGCATGCATATCATCGACTTCCCTGAAAATTGAACTGGCCCTTGCCCAGCGGCCAAATGCTTGTGCGCCGCGCTAAACTTTTATGCAGGAATTGTCCAAACAAAAGGCTACAGAAGAAGTTAAAGGCATATATCCCCTACCAAAAATGTAGGTATGCTTTTTTATGCTAAAATAACATCACCCAAGTCCATAAATATATAAAATATATACTTTTTTACATATCCAGATTTTTTTTAAATTGTGGAGAAATTTCTGTAATTCCAGAAATTTCTGGAAGTCTTGCTTTTTATGCTGAAACAACATCACCCAAGTCCATAAATATATACATTTTTTAAAATTATGGCCAAATTTCCGAAATTCCAGAAATTTCTGTAAGTCTTGCATCCCTGTTTCATTACACACCAATCAAGTCTCATTCTTGAAAAGGCAACTAAAAAAATCCTATATTTTACTCTTTCAATATAAAAATTACCCAATTTGGTGCAACATCTCATTTGGGAACAAACCAAAAGCTCCATACACTTCACAGGTCCCGTTTTGTTACGGAAGAGGGGTGGGAAAATAATGATTATGTTATGATTTATAATGTATCAGCTCGGAAACTTTGGGTCATGTAAAATGGCTTATGGAGGAAAGCATAGTTTGTTTGAATTTCAATCAATATGCCTCTCATCTGTTGGGTACCATTTTAAAGGTGCTTATCCGATTTTTGGTTTATCATGTTATCTAGTGGCATGAGAGCCTGACACTAGTATACACAGGCCACCAGTTACCATGGGAAACAAACTGTTGTTTTAATGCTAGATGTGATAATACATAGTGCAATGTCTTATTCACTACCGTGCTAATAATTGATGGTTAACTATTACAACGGCAGTTTTTTTTTGTCAGTATCTTGAGAACAGAATGGATTAGAAAGCTGAAATTTCAGTAAGGTAATGAGAATATATGGCTTTCATCGATACAAGACAACAACAAGCAACTACAACAAGTAAAATCAAAGATCTGTACTATGTCCTTGAAAAAGTTTTTAAAAGTAGTATCTTGTATTCCATTTTAAGAGTAAAACATTAAGTCTTAAAAAAAAATCAAAAAAAAAATCTGACCGACCGACCGACCGACCCTGAGAATTTTTTTCTCTCCGTTACGGTCAAACAACATATTTTTTTTTGATGCCGTAATCAGAAGGAAAATAACTATGAATGTAGTAGTAGTATGAAACCAAGTTTTAAATCCGTTTTGTCCCCGCAAACCGGGGGTGGCCAGATTCCACCTCACATTCGTAGCAATCCGCCCCTTACACCTCCTTCCACTACGCCCGCTTCATCCTCCCCCATCCCCCCCTCCCTCTACTCCTCCTCCTCCACTTGCTTCCTCCAGTCCTCTTTGGGGTCGGACCCTCTTTCCTCGAACCACCACCCACCTCAACTCAAAATCCCCTTTTTAAAACATGCTCCTCATCCTTCCTCAGCACGTGCCCTTACCATCTTACACATTCGCCTTCGCCAGTCGGTCATCCCCTCTTCCAAACCAACATCTGCACACCATCTCAGTCTTCTTCCTATCAAATCATTTCACAACCACACATTGCTCTCACCATTGCTCTCTGCCCTTCTCAAATCCCCATCTCATTTTCCCTCAGGCACCATGTCTCACTCCATACAGCATCACTGACTCACACAACTACTGTACACCATCCCTTTCATCTTCTCAAAGGAAATCTTTCTCCCAATAACAACTCCCACATCTCTAAACTTCACCCACCCACCCATACCTTACCGGCTGTCACAGCCCACCCGCCTCCACATCCCCACCACCCGCACTAATCCTGTCACCCTAGGTATGTGAACTCCGTCACTGTTTCCACCTCGCACACAACGTTTCCACCTCCTTCCCCACTCCCTCAAGTCCCCCTTCTTGCATCTTCCACCCACAAAGTCTCTTGCCAAACTGGCCTGGGGTCACTCTCTTCATCTTTGGGGCATCTCCCATAATCCCCTCCCACATTTCTCACACCACACCACACTGAATTTTGCCCTACCCTCTTTCCACATATTCCACATGGATCCACCTTACTAACCCTCCCCCTCCTCCCCCTCCCACTCACCATCACTTTAGTCTTCCCAAGGTTTACCTTCCGGCCCTTACTCTCAAATGCCTTCTTCCACTGCCACTTCTCCCTCAACCCTCCATTGTCTCACACATTAAAACCAGGTCATCAGCATACAACCTACTCCCTCATCACACCTTCTTTTGCACTCTCCGTAACCACATCAACCACAATTGCCAAACACCAACGCGACAACACAAGCCCCGGATGCACACCCACCTTCACCCCAAACTCCTCAGACAACTCAACCCTACTTACCTCTTGTTTTTTGCTTCCTTCATACAACTCATCACCGCTCTGTAACCACCAAACTTCTGGTATACCCCGTCTTCCCTCATTGCCCACTCCATTCCACTTTCCTCGGTCTCTACACGGCTTCTCCAGGTCCAAAAAGCACATATACAGCTTCTTCCCCTTTTGCTCATATTCCTCTTGCATTCCTCCTTCTCCTCCAAATGAACACCGCATCTATCGTTCCCTTCCCTGGCTAAACCAAATTCATCTATCCCCTTTCACGATCCTCCGAATTCTGTTTCTCTAGTACCCTCTCCTCCACAATTTTCCCCCAAAATCGTCATGCCTCCACAACTTCACACCCCTATACAATGCAGCCAAAAAAACAGCTCATGCATCCCTTTTCCCTTAAAATTGGGACTAACACCTCACAGCCCACTCCACTCCGGCATTCCTGCTCCATCTAACACCCTCTGACACAACTCCATCATCACCCCATCCCATCTCTCCACTCGAATATCATCTCAACACTCACTCTCCAAGGGTCCACAGCCTTTCCTGTTTGTCATTCTCCAATGATTTACCATCTCTGTTCTTCCGGACTGACTCTCTCAACTGCCCTTCCACCACATCAGCCTCCACCCTCTTATCCCATTCATTCTCCTCATTCATGATTCTCTCCATATGCTCTTTCCTTCCCCAGACCCTGCCTCATCTTTCTCACTTTCCATCACTTATCCCTCTCATACATCTTCCCCTTCAACATCCTTTTCCTTCCTTTTCATTGCTTCATACTAACTTCACACCTTGTTTGGGTTCTCTCTCTCACTCATCACACCCACCCCCCTGCTCCACCTCCTCCTTCATAGCCCTCGCATCCACTTTCTTTGCTCGCTTCCAATCTCTTTATCACCTCCTTTATTCCTTCCTACCATTTCTCCTCATTCCTTATACTCATCCTTCTTGTTTTTCTCCCTTCCCCTTCCCCTTCGACACTCATCATTCCACCACCCCATATCTGTCCTGTCTCCTCCTCCTTTTCTTTTTCCCACCAACTGGTTCATCACAAACGCCTGTAAACACACCCCTCCTTCCTAAACCCCCCAATCGGACACATTCCCCCCACACGCTCACCCACTCTCATCTAAAAATTCTTTCTTGTCTTTTCTTCTTCATCTTCCATACTTTCCTCCTCACATGCCTACCCTTAATTCAATTATCAATTGATTGTCATCTTTTGTATGTTCTTTGATCTTTCAAGTCTCTATAGCTTGATGAGATAGCAGGTTAAAGGACATTAATTTCTACTCAACCAAAATGTGAGATTGTTCTATTTATTACATATATACTTACAATGGTCCAACTAGTGCATTTTTTGTCCAAAAAGCCATCAACACCCCTTATGCCACATTAAAAATTCGGTGCGCCCATCCTAGTAGCGGCCCCACGCTAGCATCGGTACGCCCATTTATTGCCACTGGCATCCATGATTTCCTTGCCTGCTCATTTTTGTACCTTCCCCAAGGCTCCACTTGGGGGAGGGCCTGGATGAGGGTTACTAGTTGGCTCATTCGTACTTATACATTGTATAAAAATAGAACAAATCTCACAATTTTGGTGATAATATTCTATTTAACCCTTTATACATTACGAAATTATCAACTAGTGCCATGACTGGCCACACACTGGTCACTGTGGAGGAGTGAGCCGGTAAGTCCTCAGTTGCCTGCGGGGTTTCACACTCCATGTTAATTCATGAAGCTGAACTAATTTTGCCCCAATGTACATCCATATAAATATACATCATAGCATATAGCCCTCTAGGTCAAGCATTAAGTTGTTCTATATAGATATAATATACCGGCATTCCTCACCTTAATAGCATAATGGTCATGATGCTTAGCATCCTTCCTCTTACTCTGGCCTGCTTGCCTGACATGATGGTTTTGGTCACATTTTATAACTAGTAGGACGTCTTTTCATAACAAACATTCTGAACTTGGTATGCCCGTCCTCCATCCTCCTGCTTCCAAAATGCCAGTAACGTTAACTCTTAAGTGAAAAAACCCAAGATGGTTGCCTACCTTCAAATTCCAAATACGCATGCGTTATGCGATGTTAACGACCATTGACAAGCTTTCACTTAAAAAAGCATCAGAGATGATCGAGGAAAAAAATGACCCAGCGTGGATAATTTTGCTTTTCGTGCAGGTTTAGGTAAGTGGATGAAAAAGTGGTCAGAAAATTTGAGGATCCATAGATTTTCTTAAAGTAGAGAGATGTAAAAAATCTCGAGTGCCTCCGCTGGACACCGATGTTTATTCTCAGGATCACCATTGTAACGCTAGATCTCTGGAAGAACTGTAGTGCCGAGGTATAACATCGAGTGACTGTGTTTTGGCTATAATCCAGAAATACTTTACCATTTCCGAAGAACGAGCCGATCCGTGAAACGTTGCATCGACATCTATACGTGTATTAAAGTTGGCGATTGTAAGACCCTAAAAAGTTGTGAAATCCGACCAACCAACCCAGATCCAGAGTTCGGCGGAGAAAGTTGTTAATGTATTCTCACCATAGACACATAAGATATCTTATTTGTGTCTGCTCTCAAATGTTCTTCAAACATAAATAGCGCCCTCATTTCATTTAATATTTTTTTGCCCAGAGGTGATTTCATTTCATTTCATTTCAATATTTAGAAAAAAAATAAAAAAAATAAAAAAAATAAAAAAAATAGATATAAAAATAAACATTATACATACAAAATTGATTAATTGCATCGATTTACCAGAATATAAAGTGGAATTTTTGGGATATGAAGTAAACATCAGAGAGTACCTCATAAAAAGGATAGCCCAAAAAGCCTCAAAAATAGTTGAAGCTTATTTCCATTGGGTCCTTTAATAAAAAGAGAGGTGGAAAGGAAACAAGCAGACACAACAAAAGCCAATAAATATATAATATAAAAACACCCAAACCCCCAAAATTGCAACCAAAATGAAATGCTGAACAAAAAAAAACCCCGTCCTAATTAATACTTGATGACTGAACTCCTCTCTGCCATTATGGCCTGATCCATCAGATGTGTTTTGATGGCCTTTCTGAAAATGGGCCAGATTGGTATCTGCTTAATGGAAGTTGGTAATGAATTCCATCTTTGTGCCACTGTAGAAAAAGGTGTGACTCACATTACCATAATTTTCGTGGGAACAACAAATTAATAGGCTATCCGTGCCATCGTTTATGGCAAAAGATTTTTGTACGGCTAAAATTGAATTGAGTAACCCGGGCCTTTCATGGTATTTTGGAAAACCTGATTCAATTTCATTTGGATCACCCTGTCATGCACAGACAGCATACCAATCTTTATCCGCTCTGCCCGACCTATGTGTGTGCGAGGTCCCAAATCCAAAATGCCGCACATTTATTTTGGCATGGTTTTGAAGTTCTGTTCTTAAGTGTTGTGTGAGAGAGGAGTACCATGAGAACATGTATAATCGTAATGACACATAATAAGAGCATTGCAAAGTGTCTTACGAGTGGATAAGTTTAAAAAACTACCACTTGTCTATCACAAGACCTCAACTCTGCAACCAGCCTTTTGGAATGATATCTTGGGAATTGACTCACCATTCAGTGTTTCATCGAAGGTGACCCCCAAATATTTAGCAACCTTGGAGGACTTTATTGTTTTTACCACGCAAGGAAACTGAAAAGAATTCACCTTATTGATTCTTCTTTTATAACCAAATAACATACACTCGGCCTTTCCCAGATGTAAGGAGAGTTTGTTGTCTATAAGCCACTGCCTACATGACTCAAGCTCATTACCAGTCTGTCTGCAATGGGTTCGGGATCTTTATCGTACCCAAAGGGGCGCTGTCAGCTGCGTAAAGCGGATCTTGCCTTGACACTGCTGGCATGTCATTCACAACGTAGCAGAGAAACAGAAGGGGGCCGAGTATGCTCCCTTGAGCAGAGGCCACGCCGCAGGAGACACCAGGGGTCGGAATCGCCTCATTAACATTGACAGATTGTTTTCTATCAGTCAGGTACGATGTCAACCAGTCAATGGACGCATCTCTCATGGCCTCAGTCTTCTTGCAGAGAATGACATG
>JAMKCH010055703.1:0-10092 GCA_023653785.1 Ophioderma brevispina | reverse complement strand
GAAAGATAAGCCTTTAAGGTCATGTTTTTAAGTTGGGCATCTAAAAAGGGTGGATTTGTTGCATTATTGTTCCCAAAACTTGTATACATGCAGGGCGCGGCTGGTGGGGGGGGGGGGGGGGCGGGGGGGTGTGGTGGGGGGGGGGTGGTAGTTTGTTAAATTTTTATATGAGACAGAGCTTGTGTGGTATTATTTTTTGCCTGGACATTGGCCTTCCAATTTCTGAGCAAAAAATATGATTTAGGTTGTACTAATACTGTAAATTGATAAGGCGTAAAAAAGTCAGGGGTGGATCGTGGCGGAGGAGCATGTGGGGGAGGAGCACAATGCTAAAAAGGGGTGCTACAGACAGACAAAGCATGATATTAGGTTAAAATATCATAGGCAGGTCTAGGTTGTTGACCTCTGTACTTCAGTAAACTAACAATCTAGAAAAAAAATTGTTTGCGACAAATCTGAAACAAAGCGGCCTCATGCTCCATTTTGAACAAAAAAGGCAATTTTCATGAAAACGGCCTTGTCGAATTCTTTCTACACTTTCATAATTGGGGGATGCTTTGCTGATTTTAAATCTAGTAAACAATCCCAACATGAAAATATGTCATCAGTACAGATATAGAGAGAATAGAAGAACATCTCGGCATTAATTTGCCCACCACCCTGTATCTGTGTAACGGAAGTATTGTCCGATAAAAGTTGTATATGGCTTGGTGGGCAATTTTGTTAATTATATTCAACAAGTGCCAAAATTGTATCATCACTGTATGTTAGGGGGGGGGGACACCAATATGAATCCTTTCTTTTACTTATTTTGCTTGTACACCCTGATATTATGAGTCACCTGTATGATGAAGCCAATTGTATTGTTTTGAAATCGCAGAGTATATGCTCTCAGAATATATGTACTTATATAGGGGTAAAATGTACAGTTTAAACGTATAGCATCAAACCTGGAAAATCATGTGTTGCCTTAACAATGACACGCAACACAATTGCGCCCAACTTTAAAAACATGACCTAACTTCAATAAATAAGGTGCATATGAAAGAGACAAAAATTTAGAAAATTTCTCTCATTAAAATTTTGATGTTAAAGTGTTTCTATTTGAAGTGTTTATCTAAAAATTAAAAATCTTTTTCAAAAATTAACTGCTCTTTGACAAAATCTAACAAGGAGAATTTGAGTTTAAAAAATACTTAGATACTTGCAAAGATCATAGGTCATCTGAGAGTTTACATTATAAAATAGGAGTGAAGGAAAAGTGATCCCGAAAGCAGCGACACTTGGAATGGGAACCACTTGTTTAAATTTAAATAAAATTTGCATATGCACTCTAATTTTTAGATTACAATTTAAATATTCTGTAACTGATGAGGAACTGTTTCCCTCATATAAACTTTGTCATGTTATGTGTTGCAGGAAAGCCTTGATTAGAAAATTGTAATGCTCTCTGCAATGCTATTCATGTATGTTGTGGTATTACAATTACTATTCAGAATTGCATTTTTTTTTTTTTTGCAGGGCATTTTACAGGTAATTTCACAGACAAGGTCAATTGCAAGGTCAAAACATTTCACGATTCCGTGGTCCCAAACAATGTATATTAAAAACAATAAACTTGGACAAGGTCTGTGCATACATGTACATGTATCAAGAGGGCCAGGCTAACCAACTAAATAGCATTCAAATTGAATCAAGTGCAACAACCGAAAAGGATCTAACTGAAAGTACATCGCCAAAAGTCACTTCCAAAATCTCGTAAGCTGATCATATTAATGATTCTATCGCCTTTTCTGCCATTTAGGAACCATTGGACAGATTCAAACACCACTACTCGAACATCAACTGGGACGAGTATTAGGAATATTTGCCAGATTCATACAGAGTACGACTTCTTTTACAGGTATTTCCAACCAAAAAAAGCATTTGGTGCTTTTGACAACCCACAATGGCTTAGCCAACAAATAAAGATGTGCCATATGGCAGGAATGGACACTATGTAAGAGGTCCCAGAAAAAGTTACAATCAAGATAAGGGTTGCTGCAGTATTTCGTGACTGAAACCAGCCTTAAAAATCGACTGGCGTGGATCCAGGTGGATCGATTTTTAGAAACAGTGTATAGAACCGATTGTCATTTTTATCCTAGCACACGACGACGAAGATTTAGTGTGGTAGAACTTTGAAGTTTTTATGGATTGCTCTTTCTGGTGGACATTTAAAGACCACGCAATGTGCCATCCGTACACGTGAAGGATAACGGAAAATGTAAATGGTTGCAGGACGTATCAATGCGCTGATAAGTCAGTCAATTGTGAATGCCAGTGCCGGAGAAGCCTTCCGGAGACAGGGGTTTATTCATTTCAACCAGACAGTCTCAGATTCTGAAATTGGTGTTCAAGAGAATCCCAATGCTGAAACTGAACCTGACAGGTAACGATGGTCCTCTAGCTGTGAATGCTGAAACTCCAAAATTTGACGGATAACCAGAGTTATCATCTATGAATGCTGAACCTGCCAATTTGATAGGGTAACCCCAGGGTTCTGCAGCTACAAATGCTGAAACTGACCACATTTGACAGGTAACAGGAGTCCTGTAGCTTTGAAGCCGAAAACTGCCATTTAAATTGACAAATAACCAGGGTTTTAAAGCTTGAATGCTAACACTGTAAGCTTCCAGAAAATCAGGGTTCTGCAATTATGAATACTGAAACTCGGTACTTGACAGATAACCAGGGTTGTGAAAAAATATGGAATGCTGGAAATTGCAAACTCGACAGATGACCGGGGTTTTGCAACTATGAATGCGGAAATTGCGGAACTCGAAGTGAACTGCTAAAACTGAAAACATGATGGATTTTTTTTTTTTTCCAGAGTTCTGCAGCTTGTGAATGCTAAACCTAACACATTTGACAGCTAACCAGGATAGCAAACTCTGCCTGCTGAAGCTACAACCAAACAGATAACAAGGTTCTGTAGCTAGATATTGAATAGCTCTGAATTCACAGAAAATAAAGTACTTGCAATTTAACGAAGCTGAAAGTGCAGCATTTGACAGTTACCAGGGTTCCACATCTTTGTCTTATTCAGGGTTCCACATCTTGTCTAAACAGGGTTCTACATCTATGAATGCTAAAAGTGTAAATTCAGAAATCAGGGTTTTGCAACTATGAATACATGAAACTCCATATTGACGGATAACGGGGTTGTGCAAATGATGAATGTAAAATCTCAAACTCGACGTGACAGGGTTTTGCAACTACGAATACTAAAAACTGCAAACTTGATATATAGCCAGGCTTCTGCAAATGTGAATGCTGAAACGCAGACTTGAAAGATTTCAGAGTTCTGTAGCTTTGAATGCTAAACCTACACATTTGACAGTTAACCAGGTTCTTCACCTGTGCATTCTTAATCTACAAACCAACAGATAACAATGTTTTCCTGCACGATGAGCTACTGAAGCTGTGAACTCTGCACACAGATATCAAGTTCTTGCAATTACAATGCGGAAAGTGCAAATTTGATAGGTTACCAGGGTTCCACATCTTTGTCTAACCAGGGTTGTACAAATCTATGAATGCTAAAACTGTAAACTTTTCCAGAAAATCAGGGTTCTGCAACTAGGAAATACTGTCACTCCATCTTGCAGTCACCATGGTTGATGCAAATATGAATGTTAAATGGCAAACTCGACAGATGACTGGTGTTTGCAACGATGAAATGCTAAAACTGCCAACTTATATATAGCCAGGACCTTTCTGTGAATGCTGAAACTGCAAACCTGGGGTGGATTTTCAGAGTTCTGCAGCTTTTGAAGCTTAACCCTACACATTTGGAAAGCTAACCATGATTATGCCACTATGCCTGCTGAAGCTACACACCAACAGATACTAAGGTTTTTTCTTCTGCAACTAGGACTATTGAAGCTCTGAACTCCACAGAAAATCACAGTTCTGCAATTACGATGCTGAAGTGCAAATTTGATAGGTTACCTGAATTCACATCTTTGTCTTTTGTGACGGACAGCAGAGCAGAAAACCCGATATATATCCGCAAATAATTGGACTGAATTGACAAGCTTTGACATAAAGAAAGATTGTGAATGCCTTCTGGAAAAGTACCAAAAAAAATTTTGGGTGAAGAAAAAAAAAACACCGAAAACATTACATTGTGAAATTGCCAATAGCTGAATCTGCAACTTGTGACTATCCAAGGATATATTGCACGGTACCCCTACTGGCACTGAGAAACAGTACCATACATAGTAATGCTAAAAAAAACTGAATTGTGCCAGGACTGATGAGTACAAACTTAGTGTTCTTAATATGAAGAATGATGTTTTTGTCTTGGATAATTCCACAATCTTAAAACAAAGAAGCAATTATGAAAATGTGGAGAATTAATGGAACCAATAAGGAAGATGGAGAACGTCAGGCAACCAAAATCCTAACGAAAAGGTATTCTTTTGAAAGTATTGGAAGGAATTTGGTGTGCAAGTCTTGTACCAGATGCTCCTTAATTTTCATCTTCATAAGACATGGTAAGAATCACCAGAAAAAATACTACATTCTGATCCAGAAGTTAGATAAACATGGCTCAAAGGGAATTTACAATCAAAAGCAGTCAAGTGAAACATGATACCATGTCCACACATCGCCAATATTCACTGACGATATGCACTGAGGGATATAACACGTCAACTTGGATCCAGCAAGTATGATGAAAGTTACTTATCAACTCACTACATAACCAGAACTAGATATGACAACAGTATTTCAGCTACTGCTACATCAGGTGGTACCAATGAAGACATCTTAACCTGTGATATACATGTAAAGAGTGAGGACAACATTTCAAATAGCAGTAACAATTCATCTTTGGATGCCTCTGGTTCCAAATATGGAAATAATTTGGCAGCATGCGAAACATTAAGCAATAGATTTGAAAGTCGCTTTTCAACTTGTGACATGCATAGCACTACAGGGACATCAAGAACTACAGGTACTTCAAGTACATCTCACAGTACATCATATGCAGGCAGTGGAAATAGCATTTCATTTGGTGTCCCATTTAGAAATGGTTATGAAAGTACTACAACTTATGATGCATATACTAGCCACAGAGATACTTTCTATGCTTGGAGTAAATTGAATAATTGATATGCAAATACTTCGATCATGTGACACAGCCCCCCCTACAAAAAAAAAAAAAAAAATTTTTGGCAAAATGATGAAAAACATATCCACCTAGTGATACATTAAATAATGGATTATAATAGAAGTAACATTTCGCTTGTAAGACCCAGTAATTTCAACAGCAAGGTCAAACATGCCAAGAGACCAAGAAACCAGAAACCTATCACCCCATGTAGCATCAGATAATCTTCAAAGCGCTTGGTATGCCATTTCTACCCAAGGACTGTCAGATACTTCAACATCAGCAATCAAGCATGCGAGCATTCTTCCGACCAATTTCCTTGCTGAAGTAATATGCCTAGGTGAATCATGTTGAATGCTTCCGTTGGCAATGCACAGTTTTCACAAGTAGAATTCAATGAGAACTCATCTAAGAAGTCACCTGTACTCTAATCTATATACTTGCAAATTCTGCGCTAAAGCTTTTAACCATCTCAACTTCCCTTGAAACAGCACATGATAGAAACATGAGAAAAAACATATGGAAAGGAGTGCAAGCATTGCAACAAGAAATTTTGGGTGTATTACAAGAAGCCTCCGTCGTCATAGGGTACGTAAAATGAATACAGAGAGATCAGCAAGAGATGGCAGGAAGATTTAAGAATAAGAAGGATCTGCGAGCACATTTAATAAAGCATGCTCGGACATGCAAATTATTAAAAGATATTTTCCAGCAAACAAGTAAGACAAGCTCATGAAATTAAGTGTTCACTTGAAAGACATCAGCACAGGTGTGTATGTGGCAACTATTTTCCTGAAATGATAGTGTAAACAAACACAAGGCCTCAGTTATAAATGCAAAGTACCCACTGTGCAGTCTGTGTAACAAGATATTTTCTAGCAAAGACTTTCTGAGAAGTCAATGACAATGTACATGTACATCAAGGTTTTTCCAAAATCATATCAATGCACAAAGTGTGAATGGGCATTTCCCCAAGAAATCACATTAGAGAGCCACATGGCAGTCCACTCAGATGGCTTACATTTGTGCAAAATTTTGTGGAAAGATGTTTAAAAGGAAGGCGGGTTTAATCGACATGACGAGTTGCACATTGGGCAAAAAGGGTCATTCTTGCTGTGAATTTTGTGGCAAAATTTTCGATATCCTAAACTTTGGAAGTGCAATATAGGGTACATACAGGTGAAAGACCCTACAATGTGAACATGCAACATGGCTCGTAAATAGCAGCAATCTTAAACAACATTCTTATACTCACAGGGAAAAGCCATTCATTGTAACATCCTGCCATAAAAATCTTAGGTCCTGGAAAAAGTTTGAAAGCACATCAGGAAACTCAATGCCCTTGAGACTGCAGTTGCTTGATAAAAAATTTCTGATGCTTCGAGGGGAAAAATGTTGAATTTCAGAATTGCCTTTGAGGGAAGTTTATTTCTCACATAAAGAAATTGCATTAATGTCATTGACCTGCGTTTTTAGTTAAATTTTGGTTTGGCTTCAGGAAACTAAGTGTTTCCTTTTCTGTGGGACACCAGCTAAAATAGTTCGGACTTCTCCCCAAGTGCCATGGTCACACCATCCAGATGGATGCATGTATATGGCGAATGGTTATCATTTGGCAACCAAAAGTAAGCTCGGGGCATGTTTTTCGTCAGTATTTTTGGCCAAAGTCTGATGATTTTGAAATTTTTTCGAAAGATACATTTTGGTTGCCTAGGCACACCTTGTAAAAGTGTGCAAAAATGGCTGAGATAGAACACCCAAAACCCCCAAATTCGGAGTTGAACAAAAAAAAAAAAATATCTGTAGTATTTAAAAGGGCGGCACTTGAATTCAATATGCTTTGAGCATGTTTCAACCAACCAAGGTGTAGATTACGTAGGTTAAGTCTTAATGTAGGGGTGTTGGTTATTTTACAAAAGTGCAAGTAACATAAACTAAACTGTGATAAAATCCTGAATTTTTTGATAATTTTTCTATTTTTCTGACATAGCTGTGCTTATTAACAACACCGATTTGAGCTGTGTGAAAGTTTTTGCTCTGGCATGATAGGAATATAATGTGATATTGTTATATAAAACAATGTTGTCTACCTTTATTGCTCAAATTTCACTGTTCCTTTGTATATTGCCTTGTGAACTAACAAATCAAATTTGACCTTCAGGATATGTTTTTTGACTATCACAATCATAGGCATTCATCTTTGTATCCCTACATGTAAAGCAGTGGCGGTGCCAGTGGGACAGGGCATTTTCCCTCTTTTTTTTTATTGCCCCCCTTTTTTTTTTTTTTAAGAAAATTGAGGGTTTTTTTGGCAACATCGGCATTTTTGGTCCAAAAAATCACCAAATTTGGGCAAATATCAGGATTTATGCCAAACTTGGTTAACAATTCAACATTTTTGCAATTTTTGGAATTTGTTTGTGGTTTTTTTCTGTTTGTTAGAAGTTTGCGTTGCTTTATTTCCTTTTTTTTTCCCCCAGAATTTTTCACTCCCCCAAAAAATCATTTGCCCCCCCCCCCCCGACATGAATGTCTGTGGCCAGCCACTGTCTCTAGGAGTAAAACAATTCAACAGGGGTAGGACATGCCATCCTAACAGCAAGAGTGAATTTAAATCCGCATCAACATCCGGCGCGACTCAAGTGCTAGTCCTTTCAATACTTAACAACGGTAGGAGGGCGCTATTAAGCGTATCGGACGGTTAACTCAGACTGCAAAGTCTATGCCTGGTCACGAATATTTAATCTAAAATGACCGTTATTGGAAATTTACACTATTTTGCAGCGGGGTTAATCCACTACCCCGACGGATTTGAAGTCAATAATTTATCCCTTATTTATCATGATATTACTAGATGGATTGAACTAGGGTTTAAGTTAGATTTTGTAATGAAACCAAGACACAGCCTACCATAGTAAATGCACTGTATCACGTTCCTCAAATGACCGTTTGGAAATCCCCCAAGCCCAATCGAGCAGGTCGTGTCCTACCCCCTGACATTCAATCCATTGGTGATGGTAACACACAACACACTACAATAAAATACTTTCACTGAAAAGCAGGTGAGATGATGAGATCTTAACATGTTACTATTTACAACTGCCGTTTTCTTACTTCACGTGGTACCTAGACTGCAGCACACCATGTCTACTGCGGCAGCTATTGCACATATTACCCTAGGCTAATTGCGAGGCAGTAGCTGCAAGATAAGGCTTACAAAGTACACAGTTATTAGGTATACAGTGATGTGGCTACTCGGCTGTACCTACCCCAAGGCTCCACCCTGCAGTTGCCACTAGGGGGTGAAGAGAAGGTGATGTGGTGTAACAGTACCGGAGTAACACGGCACTACCCCCGCCCCGTAGCTACTCTGCGGTTTACCATGACGCCGTTTTGAGAAATGGTGAAAATTCATGAAATGAGGGTGCCTAATACATTTGTTCTCTGTTTAGCATTTTTTGAACATTTTTTATGGAAAAATTCATTACAAAATCAAATGGGCATCATCAAAACAAAACCCCCCTCATATTCCCTTCCGCACATGAAATCAAAAATGCAAATAATATACCAAAATATCTAAAAAACAAAATTGGCCATGAGGAAATACGCGGCGGTGCTGAGAGATGGTGTAACCACATAGCTACTCCGCGAGGGTGCAGATAGCCGCTGTGTGTACACTATCCGTATATGCGGCAAAAATCCACCCGAATCCTGGCCCCCAGGCCGAGTGTACGTCTAGTGTATAGGTAATCCATGTCCACTCGGTTTGGTACTGTGCAAAAATCAATTTAAAATGGTCATTTTCAGTTGTACAGTGTCAAATTTTAAAGTTGCTTCATTTGGATGAAAATGGTGCAAATTATTGAGCTCATAGAAAAGCATATTATGCCTTTACTTATACAAGTAGGGGGAACACAAAGTCAAGCCCCATTTAATGCAATGGGCATAGACATTTTTGGTTTCCTACTGTACATGTATATTGGTACTAAACAAGACAGTCAAAATAATATTGGTACCATTTTTTAATCCAAATAGAGCACTTTTTGGTGCACTAGTCAGATTACTCTCCATGCTATGGCGCTGGATTTTCAGACAAACATCTTGAGGTGCTTGTTCTGATCATTCTTGGGACCCCCCACCGATTTACCCCCAAGTAGTACCCGGGAAGTAGTATCAATTTTGATATCAGATGGAGGCCATATTTTTCTTCCTCATTGTCGACGAATTTTCTGCTTCCAAATACATTTCTTTCTCAAGATCACCGTTTAATGGTTTTAACCCCCCCCATCAAATATTAGCACAGTAGTTAATAGAGCGTTGCACTGTGCATCACATTCTTAGCATCCACACCCCAAGCTTGTTTCCCACGGTACTTGATGGTCGTGTGTACAGTGCAGGCTCCATAATCAAGTAGAGAACACGATAGAGAAATGGACCCGCACCTTTAATGATCAAACTCATTCCCCAATTCCAGTATTACATCAACAAGTAGAATTTCTTATAGTATAGTGATGTCATGTAGTACTTAGTAGTGACTAATCCTTAGATAGTTAGGTATCGTTTTATGTTCATGATATCATTTTAAATGGGGTTTGACAAAAAAACCGCTGATTTCATGTTCTAAATAGATGCACCAGAATAATACCTATAATGTATTTGAACTTGACCAAATATGTAGTAACTGGTCGTATATATTACATATTTGTAAGCTGTACGTTCAAATAATTGAGTAAGTTATCATAACTTGTTGATAACATTTGCAAATAAGATTCAGGTTCAATTAATTTATACATAGCTGGATCTTGTCTTTTTATTTTATACTGGTGTTCATCACCTAATAGGCAAAAAATATTCAACTTTTGTTTGTCCACTGTGAAGTGATTCGTTTACACAGCGCCTCTTGCCGGCATGCGTGCGCCGCGCTTACATCTGCC